>JAODAL010071909.1:0-15337 GCA_025379985.1 Phyllomedusa bahiana
TCAATTTTTATTTTCTAACCTCTTAGGACTTTGCAGTTTTTTTGGTTGACACGTTCGTTATTTCCTCCTCGCCTTCTAAGAGCCATAATTTTTTTTATTTTCCACCTATCTAGACATATGAGGGCTTTTATTTTGTATGACAAGATGCACTTTCTAATGGTGTTATTCCCCATTCTATAGAATATACTGGGAAACCGCAAAACAAATCCAAGTGGGGTAAAATGTGAAAAAAAAACATACCTGCATTTTTTTAGGGCGTTCACTCTCCATTATAAATTATGTGTTCTTTGTATTCTGCAGGTTGATACAATTCCATCAACACCAAACATGTAGGATTTCCATTATGGTTTGACATTGTACAAAAAATCCCAACATTTTCTATTTTTTAAAATTGCGCCATTTTCTGAGACCAATCACTTTTTTGTACTAACAGCCATGGACTTGGGTGCATTTTTGTAGGCTGAAGTTTATTTGTATCAGTACCAGTTTGGAGTACATGCAACATTTTTGATCACTTCTATTCCAATTTTTAGGGGACATGAAATGACCAAAAAACCCACAATTTTGACGTTTGGAATTTTTTTTCTTCTACAGTGTTCATCAGGATAAATTATGTTTTTTTTTTTAAATAAATCAGAATTTTTCATATGCGGCGATCCTAAATATTTGTAACATTTTTATTAATTTATTTTTTTTATTTGTAAAATAGCAAAAGTGGGGTGATTTCAACTTTTTTTTTTTTTTTTTTTACTTTAACTTTGAGACCCCCAATATGATGGTTTTCACTACTTCCTTCCTTGGGCAGAAAGTAGTGAAACAAGAAAAATGGTGGCGGCCACCATCGTTATGGTATCTAAGGGGTTAAACAGCGCGGGATTGTGCCGACGCCATCCCGCGCTTTAACCGGCGGCTGTTAGCTATATGGCACCTTAGCAACACTGGGACGTAAATTTACGTCCAGGGTCGCTACGGGGTTAAAGGACAAGAAATATATTAATAAATTAAAAGGAATTTTTTTCTAATTATATATCTGTGAGATTTTAGTCTCCTATTGTTTTGTGAGGTTTCCCAGGAGGCAGGCTCGGCCTGACCATTGGGGGCAGCGGAAACCATCAGTGAGCCTCTGAGCATGGCAAGCCTACCACTGCTTTTCAACTGCATATTTGTCCTCTGTTTCCTGCCTTGCAGAATACTCTTGTGTAAGCTGAGTACCGAGGTAGGCTTTCCGGAATACAACGAAGTCATGGACGAAGGAACCGCCAGTTCACCAACAGTTTTATTTACTGAACTTTCTAGAAAAGTATGGTAAACAGATCCCCCAAACACTTGTGTACAAACTCGTGCCCGCCAGGAGTGTATCCTCTGGATACTGGATGAGTTTGCCTACCCGGGAGATTTGGAAAGACCGAATACCGTTACCTTTTAATACCCTACAAACAAACAGGAATGATCACATGTGGTGCCATTCAAAGGCATGCCCGCAGTGCAGCACAACAGTTTACAACTTAAGCAAGTTTACCCGCTTCCCCCTAAATACACATATAATACACACTCTCTCATGGGCGAACCGGTCGCATGAATAGCGGTGCTGGAACAAGCACTTTTCAAAGTCCCAAATAGAAAGGCGTAATTGGAGACCCCCTTATGGCCTGAAACAAACTGTCCCTATCTAAATTAACTACAGGCCTTCTGACAGTCCTGGGTACAGTGGCGTGCACGCATGTGACTGAGGTACCTTGCGATGGCCAGCAGTTCCTGCTCTGAGGTGCAGATTCCCGCTGATGGAGCCAATATTCCAGATGCAGTCGCTCTTTTCAGCCCCTGCTAAGAGTCCTTTCCATCCTGGAGTTCTTTCAGGCAGCAGTGTCCGTACAGACAGCAGACTCTTCTCTCTCTCTAGAGCAACTCACAGTTCAGAGCCTAACAGATTCAGAGACAGTTGAGTCAATCCTCGCTCAGCACCTGATGTCTCTGAGTCTTCACCACTGCTTCTCCAAGATGGATGCTGCTGCCTCGTGATAGTTATCTCTCATTTGCATACACCAGAAACCGGAAACAGTGGCATCTTGAGGCCAAATAGCAGAATGCAACAGAATACTTTACAATTATGTCACACATATGATTTTACTGAGTAAACACAATGCGGCTGTTCCACTATCCCCCACTTGCAGCCCACAGACTAAGGCCTAAAGAAGTTGTAAGGAGCATCTCGACACTGGTGCAATGATTCCATTACTTCATCATGCTGCTTAAATTATTTAGTTTTGTAGGTTCCATGCTGCCTTGGGGTACACAGCAGTATGCAATTATCGGCCAGATTCTGATTAAAGAATCCAGCTGATATTTTGACATTGTACATGTGGATTTGGGGGACAGTACTGTCCGCGGTTTGTGGATTTGCCCGTCTCCCTTAAGGACTGACATGTTCATGTTATGCCCGAAAACTGGGTGAAAGAATGAACATGTTCTAAGTTTTTCAGACTGCTGGTGGTGTAAAAATCCGTCCGACAGAAGATCCGTTCAGTGGGGACTGCTGAATGGATTTTCTATTAAAGTCAATCATGATGGTTGGCAGTCAGTTTACAGAAAGCTTTCAAATCTGAAAACCATCTTTAAATCCAACCGAAAAACCTGATGTGGGGACGAGCCCTTAGAATATGGCTTACAAGGCATCAGGAAGTGCATCATAATACAGGCATTGTAATGACATTGTGATCACCCCACTCATACCAGACAGCAGCTACAGGAGCTAGCTGCTCGACAGGCAAACATGGAGAGAGATTTTTTAAAAATTTTAATTAATCATAAAGTAGGCACTATTAATAGTGAGGGGCTACCCACCTATAGAGGTCATGCATACCTACCCGATGAGGGGTAAGTATCAGTGGGACACAAGTCCCTGTGCAGGCAGCGGAGGTAGAAACGCAGAGAGAGCGAGAGAGAAGCAGAAAGCAAGCGTGCAAGAGGCATATGTAGAATGTGCAGTAATGTACAGCAACTGTAAGGTGGCCCCCAGAATCAACTCCACCGGGAGGTGATAGTTTCTCTTGAAAGTGAATTTGTCATGAAACTATGCCCTGTTTAAGGTTCCATAATACAGAGACAGGTCCTTTTTCCAATTAGTGCACACAGCACAAAAAATATTGTGCCATTTAGCCAAAAGGAACTATTAAACAAAGCAGTCTCATAGTTAGGAATCCAGAGTATTCATGAGAAAAGCTTCTCTGCTCTATTACCAGATTAGTCCCTTTAACAAGAACATTATTATTATAACAGACATATAATAGGGCATTGTTGTAAATGAAATTGCCTGTTTATTGAGCTGCCTGGTGGCTCATAAAGACCAAAACATATGATTCCACCTATATCTTTGTTTGATTCAATTTTATTTTGTGGAAAAATCTGCATGTTAAAGATATAGCTGAAAGCCCTTTCCCAGTGGTACCTTGAGATACGAATTTAATTTGTTCTGTGACCTTGCTCTTCACTCAAATTACTCTTATGTCAAAGTAAATTTTCCTATAAAAATGAATTTAAACATCATTAATCTGTTCCACAAACCCCAAAACCACCACAATTTGTTTTACATGTTTATAAACAAACATACACTGTACAAATATACTGTATGCAGTATAACAAAAGGGAATGGAAAGAAATAAACTGGTTTAATTAAGTGTATTAACCTTGAAAGTGAAATGAAGATGCTGCTGGAGATGGAGGTGGAGGAGATCGCTGTACTTAAATTCTCTGTTTTTTTCCCTATACTTTGCTGTTATGGCAGATGGTTTCCAGAGTAGATGACTCGTTTAAAATTAACGGATGGCTATGGATTAGGAGCTTTTGAGCAGGAATTGCTGCAATGCACGTCTGCTCTCCTTCACTCTTAACTAAAAAACTCGCTCTTAACTCAAAGCAAAAAATGGACCAAGCAACTGCTCTTATCTCAAAACACTCTTATGTCAAGACGCTCTTAAGTCAAGATACCACTGTAGTGAGTATTGAAGGTCCTGAGTCATAGACCCCAACTGATGACATCAGACTTATCAAAAAATGTTCAAAGGTTTAGCTGATACTTTTAGAATTATTATAAAACAAAATATCTGAAAAATATTGTACAAAGAATACCACTACACAGCAGTCAAATAATTAGTGGCATGTAACGTGGGTGAAATAGGATTTCCAAGGACTTATCTATGGAGACTGAAAAAAACAGGAGATACCTTTTAGAGACTAAAGGTGACATGCATGAAATTTGGCGTGCACCTGTTTTGTAGGCAGGATGGGGTGCCATTTTCGTTTGGGGCCTTCAGTTCACTCTGGAAAATAATACGCCGCAGGATTGGTGGTTGCCAAAAAGAAAGGAAAGGGGGTACTGGGAATAAATCTTTAACCCCTTAAGCCGAATGCCTGAAAATACTTAATTACCAGCACATTTTTTTTTGTTTTTGTCTCCTTACGTTTCAGCAGTCGTAACTTTTTTATTGTTTCAATGACGCAGTATGAGGCCTTGTTTTATTCGGGACAAGTTGTACTTTTTGGGGCAATAGTTTAAATTCAGTAAACAACAAAAAGAAAGTTCCCAGCTCACCTGATATCATAGCCTGGTGTTCAAGTGAAGGATGCACGGCAAGTCCGGAAACTCCCACCGGTAATGAGTATAGAAACAACGATATTTCCAGCATCCACACATTTTCATATTGAATGGTTCACCATATATGGACTTACAATGATTAAGTTTAAAAACTTGTAACTTTAATAGAGCTTCATTAAAAAGAAAAAAATCAAAACATGAAGTCCAGCATATAGATAGATTGTTGCAGTTTTTTGCGATAGCACTAACCTACTGAAAGGTGGTACGGGATCACATGTAGCAGTAGAATGACCAACTGACCGACGCGTTTCGGCTGTGCGCCTTAATCCTTTGGGCTCATCGATACTGACTGCTCAGCTGTCTTATATAGCAGACCGGAAGTGAACCTCACGGTTTCTGAGACAGTTAACCCTTGCTAGCTAAATTCTGAAACAACACTCAGTAGCTAAATGTATGCTAAAAATAGATGCAAGACAATATACACATTACATAAAACAACAAGCAAGTAGCAAAAAAAACCAGCTACCTATACTCAAGCAATCCAAAAATTTAAGTGCAATAACAAATAATTTTAATAATAAATTTTTAAAATAAAAAGCAAGTCATTCAAATTTATTTAAACCTTGTTTTGTCTGGTTTGTAAATAAAAAAATCCATCCGCTTCGGGGTTTAAAAACCAAAATTTCAGGGATACTCCCCTCCCCTAGTTTTAATAGACACCCTTTCTACCCCAAAACCACCTAAAAAAATGCTTTTGTCCCCCACATGTTCTTCTAAAAAATGTTTAGAAACTGAAGACAAAATTAGTGCCCATCCCAATTTTTCGTGCTCAGACAGATCCCGCCTTATTCTCACCTTAATGGGTCGGGGTGAAATCCCACATTTTGAAATTTGACATTTTCCAAATGAAATTAAGTAAAGGGCAAATTTTTTGTATTACAATTAATGTATTTTTGTACCTTGAAATTTCTTTCTTAGTGACGAAATGATTGAATGGCCCCCTGTTTTTGTATGAAAGCAGCTAAACAAGGGGAAAATGTCCAAATTTTAAGAAACCCTTGAATTTTAACCATGTAGCCTGCTGTTGCTTTTCTTCCCTGTAACAACTCGTGAAAAAAATGGGGAACCAATTTTAAAGCCTCTGGGGGCAAAAAATCAAACCCCCCCCAGAGAAAAAATTTTTCCCTGATTTGAACAGGGAAAAAGCAAAAATTGGTAAATATTTTTTGATGATTTTACAAAAATTTTTTGAAAAATTGGGGGGTGAATTTTGGGGGTGCTAAAATGACCCCTTGAACAATTTTTGTTGTTTATTTCAAATTTTTTAACTTTAAATAACCCCCTTATTCTTGACAGGGTTAGAGATTTTTTCTACAGCGTTCTGCAACCCCTTTCTGAAAACCCCCTCTTTTTTAAATTTGACCAATTTTTGTTTTTTGTTAAAAAAAATTTCCTGTTTTACTACATTTCCTTTTAAAATTCTAATAATTTCTCCCGTGGGAATATTAGTAAGAAACAAATTTGGATGACTTGAATTCGAAATTTAAAATGGAGTTTTGTGATGTTGGTTTGTATAGGGTTTTAAACTATAATTGTTTCATTCGGATACCCACCAAAGGGACATCCAGAAATTAATTTGGGTTGATTTATGTATACATAATTTAATTCGAAGATTCATATCTTGTGGTTTATATAATAGACAATTTTTTGGGGATATGATAAACTGTTTTTTCCCCAAAACCAGGAGGGGGTCGTCAAGATAACTTCCAACCACCGGGCAGGGAAAGGGAAAAATTGTTTTTAAATGAAAATAAAAAAAACCTTTTCCCCATTTCCCCATAAAGATAATTGGCGGGGGAAGGGGAAAATTTTGGGCTCCCATGGGGGATCCCTCCAGTTGTAAAAAAATAGGGGCCATAAAATAAAAAAAATTAGTGAAAGAAAAATTCTACCACCAAAAAACAAAAATTCCCTTACTTTGGGGGTTCGTATTGACAATATTTAAAGAAAAACCCCTTTTAAAGCCTAAATTTGCTGAGTTGGGGGGAATAAGGGTACAATGCCTTTAAAGGAAAAGAAAGCCAGCTGTTTTTAGATTTCCACCTATTTTTTTCCAATTATTAATGCCCCTGTTGGTATCCCAAAGGGAAAACCTGGAGGGGTATACAAAGGGCTGTAAAAAAATCAACTACCCCCCCCCCAAATTCTCACTATGGGACCCTATACCTGAAACTAAAGGTCTTATTTGGGGGGGAAAAGGGGGCCCCTTATGTTTTTTTTGCAATGAATGTAAAAATTTTGGGGTACTGGTTTTTCTACATTTTAAAGCTTCAGCTTTTTTTTTCTTTTATTCCCCAAAAACTAATACCTTCCAACAAAATTTCTTTTTTTGGAAATTGGAACACAGGGGGGGGTCCTGGCTAAATCTCTATACGTTTGGGTTTTTTGTAACAAATTCAGTTTTTAATTTTTCATAGAGACCCGAGCCTAGAACCACCACCGCTCCCCCCTTACCCCATTTTTACAGTGATAGATTTATCCTTTTTCAATTTTTTTAAAAGTTTTCCTTTTTCTATTTTGTTCAAATTTTTATTGTTTTGAAAAATAAATTTTTTTATGAAATGTTGTTGGACAATTCTTTTAACTTTTTTTTCAAACACTTTTTGGGAAAGGGAAACCCAAAAATTTCTCGGGTCAAATTTTGGGATGGGAAAAAATGTATAAAATTGGAAAATCTTACAAAATTGGGTTAACTCCCATACAAAAAATTCCCTTCACCTAAGGATTTTAAATCTGATGTTCAGTGATTTCAAAAAGGGCCATAGTGTATGGACAATTTTCCAACTCTGCACACGAATTTATTGACAGACGGGGTTTTGAAACCCTCCTCAGTTGGCAACTCCAAAATATCGTCCGTATTATCCTAAAAATAAATGATTTTTTAGGGTCAAAAATGGGTTAAATTTTTAAATTCCACCAAAGCCCTTTAAAGAAAATCAAAATTTTTGTTGGTAAAAATTTTAATTCCTTTAAAAGGGGAATTTGGATCTCTCCCATCTGAAAGAATCGTGCTATAAATTCAATACGGCTCTCCTGCCCTTTATCTGTTGCGTTTCCTGAATTTCCAAAACCTCCCTTATGTTTTTTTCCTGCCCTCTTGCATCTTCTAAAAAAGGCTGTGTAAATTTCTTAAGGGGAAGACGAGTGTTCAAACCTTGAAATTTGGGAAATTTGGGTTATCTTCACGGGTTGAAGGGCTAATTTAATTTAAGGTATTCGTCCATGGCGACGATGAGATTGTTTCCATTGATTATTGACAATAAAAGTTCACAGTTTCTCAGGGTTTTCCCATAATTTCTGAAAGTTCGCCCTTTTAAAATTTAAAAATTGGGGGAAATCTAAAGTTTCTCCATTTTATAAACTTTCCCCCTTTTTCATAATCACCCTTGACCCGATCAAAATTTTTTTTTTTTCATTTGCCCTCACAGATTTTCCCCATTTTTTGGGTATTTCTTTCTAAGGGTTTTTCGGGGTTTTTATTTCCCCTGTATTGGGTTTAAAAACCGCAAATTTTTTTTTCGGTCTCTTCAAATTTTTTTCTTAAATATCACCAAATTTTTGCTCTCATATTGTACTATAAGTTCCATTAATTTTTAAAGAGCTTTGAAAATAATTTGTTTTCCCCTTCTTTAGTGAACTCTTCTGATATGTTTATGTAAAAATTTTTTCGTATCCGCAACCACGAGGGAAAAAAACTGGGTTGCTTTTAAAATGTTCCCGATTAGTATGAACCCACCACATCCTTTAAACTCTTTACTTTTTTAAAATTTTCTAATTTAAAATGTTTGGGGTTTTTATGTTTTATGTACCCCCTTTTCCCTGGGGTGGGAAAAATCGCCATTAAAAAAGGTTTTGCTGCTTTTTGCAGTCTTTCTAATTGGGTGTCCATATTGTTAATAATAACCAGAAACAACACCCCGCTTTTTCAGCTTTTTTTTAAAAGCCCCGATCTGTACTTTTTACATTAAAAAACCTCATTGGCATCAGGGGGCACGAAAGACAAAGTTCCCCCAATATAGTAAACCAAAAAAAAGAAAGTTCCACTCCCCCTTATACAAGCCTGGGTTTTAAGGAAGGAAAACAAAGGGAATCCGGAAACTTCCCCCCCGGAAAAGATTTTTAGAAACAACGCTATTTCCAGCATCCACACAAATTTAAATTGAATGGTTTACCACAATGGGCTTACAATATTAAATTTTAAAAAATTGTAACTTTAATAACATCAAATTTAAAAAAAAAAAAATTCAAACATGAAAACCCGCAATAGAAAGATTGTTGCAGTTTTTTTTCGATAGCAAATAACCTACTGGGAAGGGGTACGGGATCCATTTACATAGAATGACCAACTGAAAACCCACGGGGGGGTTTGGCTGTGCGCCTTAACCTTTTCTCCCTCGGGTACTGACTGCTCAGCTGTCTTATATAGCCCAAACCCAAGTGAACCTCACGGTTTCCCGAACAGTTAAACCCTTGGGTAGCTAAATTCTGAAAAAAACACTCATAAACAAAGTATGCTAAAAAAAGATCAAGACAAAATACACATTACATAAAACAACAAGCAAGTAGCTAAAAGAATCCCCCTACCTATATCAAGCAATTTTCCAAAAAATGTAAAAACAAAAACCCAAAAATTTTAAAAAATAATATAACAAGTCATGTTTTTATAAATTTTAAAACCTTTTGGTTTCTGGTTTGTAAAAAGAAAATCCAAACTCGCCCCCCCCCCCCCCCCCCTTCCTTTGGGGGGTTTAAAACCAAATCACGGATACTGCCTCCCCTAGCTGGGATAAAACCCCTTTTATCCCCATCCACCCCCAAAAAAGATCCCGTTCTCCAGCATGTTCTTTTAAAAAATGTTTAACACCCGAAAAAACCCTATTATGTACCAAAGTCATTTTTTCCCTGCATCAGACAGATGCCCCCCCTTTTTCTCACCTTAAGTGGAGCTGGGGCATCCCACCCTATGTATTTGACATGTGCACATAAATTAAGTAAAGGGGATTTTTTTGTATTAAAAATTAATGTACTGTTTTACCTTTTAAACTTTCTTAGTGACCCTATTATTTAATGTGTCCCCTGTTTTTGTTGTAAGCCCGGGTAGACAAGTGAATGTCCACATTTGAAAAAACCTTTTTTATGTAAGCCTGTACCGGCCCGTTGCTTTTCATCCCTGTTAAAAACTCGGTGAAATAATAAACAATATTAAGCGCTCTGGTGGCTACAAATCTAATTCCCCCCCCAAAATAATGTCCCCATTGGGAAAAAAATTTCAACTTTTGGGAAATATTTTTTTTAATGTTACAAAAATTTGGGAAATTGTGGTGAAAATTTTTGGTGCTAAAAAAATGACCCCCTGTAACAATTTTTGTTGTTTTTTTCTAATTTTTAATTTAGATAAGGCCCATTCCTTTACATGTTAGAAAAACTTTTTTTACACTGTTTTGCAACACCTTGTCTTTAATATCCCCCTGTTTTAATTTGACCAATGTTTTATTTTTTGAAACAAAAATTCCTTTTTTTTACTACTGTTCCTCTTTAAATTTTAAAAAATTTTCCCCGGGGATATTATAATTACATATTTGGATGATTAATTCGCATTTAAAAGGGGTTCCAATCCAAAATTTAAGAAACTTTTTTGGGTTTGGGAAGGGATTAGTTTAGGGGTAATAACCCGAAAAAAAAAAGTGAAGCCCTTTTTATGGAAACAAAACCCGGGCACCCCAATATTACATCATTGCCAAAAAAACATAAGGGGAAAATTTTTTCCCCCCCCAAAAACCGACCCATAGTTTTTAGGGATGGGTCCAAAATGAGAAAATTTTGGGGCCGGGGAAAGATTTTTTTACAGCCTTTTCCCTATCACGACTCCCAGGTTTCCTTAGGGATACCCAAACCAAAGGGCATTTTAAAATATTGGAAAAGAAAAGTGGGAAAACTCCCAAAAAAGCTGGGTTTCTTTTTATGCCTGGCATGGTCCCCCCCTATTCCCCCCAACTCACACTTGAGGCTTTAAAAAAGGATTTTTTCTTTTAAAAATTTTCCCAAAAATGAACCCCCAAAGTAAATGAATATATTGTTATGGGTGTAGAATTTCTCTTCACATAATTTTTTTTTCCCTTTGAAAAGGGCCCCTATTTTTTTTTCAAATGGGGGGATCCCCCATGGAAACTAAGTTTTCCCCTTTCCCCCCGCCAATAAATAATAGGGGGAAAAGGGGAAAAAGGTTTTCAAATTTTCTCATAACAAAAAAATTTTGCTTCCCTCCAGGTGGTATGGACTTAAACTTTACAACCCCCTCCTGGTATGGGAAAACCCAGATCATCATAAAAACCCCAAAATTTTTTTGATTATATTTAAAAACCCCCCTTATGTATCCAAAAATAACAAATTTTAAAAATTTTTGGTTCAGTTTTGGGGGGTATCCCAATGAATCAATTTTTAGTTTTAAAACCATACAAAACCCAAAATCACAAAACCCCCATTTTTAAAGCAATTCAAGCATCCAAATCCTGTACTTTCTAATATCCCCAAAAGGGGGAACTTATTTGAATTAAGAGGAAATGAGTAAAACACAGGGAAATTTTTTTTTTTTCAACAAAATAAACATTTGGCAAATTAAAAAAGAGAGGATTTCAACAAGGTGTTGCAGAAAGCTGTAGAAAAGTCTCTAACATGTCAAGAGATAGCCCTTTTCAAACATAAAAAATTTAAAAAAAAACAACAAAAATTGTTCACAGGGTCACTTTTTGCACCAAAAAAAATTTTACCACAATTTACAAATATTGTAACTCCCTCAAAAAAAATTTTTCCCAAATTTTCAATCCAGTTTAACTAGGGAAAATTTTCTCTGGGGGGGAAATTTGAATTTTTTAGCCACCAAAGCGCTTAATATTGTTTCCCATTAAATTTTTAAACCCTTGTTACAGGAAAAAAAGCAACCCGCAGGGTACATGGGTTTTCATACAAGGGGTTTTTACAAATGTGGACATTCCCTTGTCAAACCTCTTACATCAAAAACGGGGAAAACATTCACAAACATACGTCACTAAAAAAGATTAAAAAGGTACAACAGTACATTAATTGTAATACAAAAAAAGCCATTTACTTAATTTTTTATGGACAAAAAGTAAATACAATATGTGGAAACACCCAAAAACCCCACTTTTAAAGGGGAAATAAGGGGCATCGCCCGATGCACAAAAAAGGCAAGGTCCAAAATAAGTCTTCATGTCTAAACATTTTTTAGAAAACATGGGGGGAGACACCCGCATCAAATTTTGGTGGATGGGGATAAAAGGGTTTTCAAAACCCCAAACAAAGGGGGGGCAGTAACCTGATTTGGTTTGGGAACCGCAAGCCGGGTGGATTTTTTAATTTTACAAACCCCGCAACCACAAGGTTTTTAAAAATTTGACATGACTTGCTATATTAAAATAAAATTATTTTTAAAATTATTGTTTATTGGGACTTACATTGTTTGGGTAAAAGCTTGATATAGGGGCGGGAATTTTTTTAAGCTACTTGGCCCTTTTTGTTTTTTTGAAGTGTATATTTTCTTGCATCTATTTTTTTGCTACATTTTTGCTACTGGGGTGTTTGTTTCAGAATTTTGCTAGCAAGGGGTTTAACCCGTCTCAGGAACTGTGAGGTTCACTTCCGGGCTGCTAAAAAAAAGCTGAGGGAGTCAGTACGTTAGACCAGGGTTAAGGCGGGACAAACCCAAACGCGTCGGGGGCCCCCTTGGTCATTCTACTGCTACATGTATCCCTACCACCTTCCATAGGTTAGGCTATCGAAAAAACTGCAACAACTATCTATATGCTGGGAAATTCATGTTTTAAATTTTTTTTTTTTAAAGAAACCTATTAAAGTTAACCCAAATTTTTTAAAATTAATCATTGAAAATCCATAAGTGAAACCATTCAATATTAAAATGGGGTTTGGGTCTGGGAAAAACGTTGGTTTCCCCAAAATTTTAAAATTTACTTTTTAAATTTAAAAATTCCCCAAAAAAAATTTTTTTTTTTTTTAAAAGCACTCACATTTTTACATTTTTAACTTGAATTAATCCTAAAGGTTAATTTTGGTCCCTTGGATACCTAAAAATGTTTTATTTTTTTTGTAATGTAGCACAATTATTTTTTAAATTAAAAATAATTTATTTTTAATTTTTTTTTATTTTTTTTATTATTTTTTTTACAATTTTTTTGGTTTTTTTTTTTTTTTTTTTTTTAAAAAATCCCATGAAGGGTTTAAATGTTTTTTAAAAATTTTTTCACTTTGTAATTTTAAATTTTCATTTCCCTATAAAACTTTACCGCCACTTTTTTTAGGAAAACCATTTTAGTAACGGGGTTTGGGCCCCCCCTTTTTCCTTCAAACTGCCCCAATTTTTCCGGATGATTCAAAAAGGTTTTGAAACGATGCCTCAATTGGTCCCGGGGGGCCCAAAGAGTGCCAAGAAATATTCCCACACCATGACACCACCCCACCACCCTAAAAACGTGATACAAGGCAGGATGGATCCATCTTTCTTTTGTTGAGCCAAATTCTGCCCCTCCATCCGAATGTCGCAGCAAAAATCGGATCAAAAGACCGGGAAAATTTTTTTCCAATCTTCTACTGTCCAATTCGAGAGTTGGGCAAATTGGGCCTCGTTTCCTTTTTAAAATGAAAGGAGGGGCACCCGGTGTGGTCTTCTGCTGCTGTACCCATCTGCCTCAATTCGCCGTACTGTGCGTTCAGAGTGCTCTTCTGCCTCCCTTGGTTTAACGGGTGGCTATTTGAGTAAATGTTCCCTTTCTATCACCGAAACCAGTCTGCCTTCCCCTTTGACCTCGGGCATAAAACAAGGAAATTTCCCGCCCACAGGACTGCCGCTCATGGATGTTTTTTTTTTTTTGGGGACCTTTCTCTGAAAACCCCTAAGATGGTTGTGCGTGAAAAAACCCAGGAGATCAGCGTTTTGAAATATCAACCCGCCCTTCTGGGACCAAAACCATGCCACGTTCAAAGGGATCAAAACACCCCTTTTTCCCCAAACTGAGTCGGTTTGAACTGCAGGGGGATTGCTTGACCCTGTCTACTCCTAAAAGCATAGTTGCCGCCATGTATTTGGGTGATTAGAAATTTTAAGTGTTAACGGCGTTGGACAGGTGTACCTAATAAAGTGGCCGGTGAGTGTATGCTAATACATTAAAATCTGCGTCAGTTTGACACAGGCAGTGATCAGGGCAGCACACAGTGTGCCCTGATCACTGGCTTCTTACACAGACAGCCCGGGGGCTTCTCTAGGTCCCCAGGGTTGACTGTGCAGCCATTCCCCAGGCTCTGTTGGGCACCGGGAGTCTGTACCCGACGAGAAAAGCCCTTTAATAATGCTACAGTCACGAACCGCAGCAATCTAAGAGTTAAGCACCGAGGAGCAGAGGTTTCCCCCGCTACTCAGTGCTTGCAGAGGCTGCGTTGGGAACAGGGCTGTGAAGCACAGCTCCGTAATCAACACTGCTGTGGCGCTGGGCACTGCAAACCCTGATGTCTGCAGCCACGCAAACCACGATGTCTGCAGCGACTTCTCGACGTCAAAAGTTTTACTGCAAACCCTTTGCTTCCCGTTTTAGGATATTGCGATGCAAATGTGGACAATAAGGGCAACATGTATGTACGGGGCTGTGGCAGTATTCTGGTGTGCTTTCAGCCCAAAAACTGTTGCTGCCCTGTTCTCTCGATGTATGAGCAGGTGCACTCCAAAATCAGGCCCATTTTGTGGCGCCCAAGATGTGTGGGTATTCTGGGGCACACCACAACCATATGTTTCTATGGTTTTTCACCTTTTTCTGGAGTCAAATGTGCCTAAGTGAGCAGGCTACAATGTTTTATGCATAGTTCGTGAGACTCAACACTTTTTAATGTGCCTAACATCAGGGGGCGTTCTGGGGATGTTCTGGGGGCATGTTGCACCACAACCCTTTTTTTTATGTATTAATATATATTATATATATATATTATATATATATATTATTTATTGCTCAACAGTCCATTTTAATGTGGTCTGCCCCGAGGAGTCGAAGTGGGGCTAGATTTGCATTAGTGAAAAAAAGTCCCCTTATTTTCAACCCTTTCACCAGTACAATAATAAAAAGGTATTTATGATAGTTATCAAACTATATAAAATGTGATTATTTAAATTTAATAACAAGTATTATCATAGAAAATTAATATAAAAATAAAATTAAAAAACCCAAAAATATAAAAAATCTTATAAATGTATTTTAAAATTAATAGAAACTAAAAGAATTTTACTTAAATATCCCCCCTGATTTTTTGTTCAGATTTTAAATATTAAATTTTTATACTTCAATTTTAAATTTATTTTTGCTGTTCTCCCTTTATTCTAATATAGCAAAAAGCTGCACAACAAAGGGATTTTTGGGACCAGTGGGTTTACCAAGCAAGAGATAACTAGTTTCTTTCACTAACATGCATTAAATGCTTTTTATTTCCCCGCCCATCTATCCTTTATACATGTTAGGCGCATTATTAAGGCCTTAGTTTCGTAATGCTCCTAACATGTAGGTGAGGCCGTTGAATTTTTGACTCCCCTTTAAAATTGCACAAAAAAACACTTTCATACTTTTTGGCAATTATACATGGAAACGAGACTGACAAATTTCCTTCAAAGCACCT
>JAODAL010071910.1:0-15337 GCA_025379985.1 Phyllomedusa bahiana
ATGTTTTTTCTCTCTAGGCACAGGGCACTTGGGAAATGTCAAGGCTACTGGAAAGGGGCTGGGCTAAAATAGGATCAGCGCCCGATGAGACCAATCAATTTGGCCGCAGTACTGCGCGCGCCCTAGGGGGCGAATGCACACCCGGCCAGTCACAGGAGCGTGCGCCCGGACCGGAACAGGAGCGCGGCGAGGTAAGTGCCGACAGTGAGCAGCAGGCTGCGGAGAAGGAGCTGCGGCATTGCCCGCTGCTGGAGCCGTAGCGGGGGTGCGGGTGCGCCCGAGGCCAGACACGTGGGCCGCAGGGACACCCATAACACATACTTTAGGTTGTAGATCTGTTTTTTGATAGGTAATTATTGAAATCTAATCTATTTGAACCAGAACCTGGCTGTTCCCCATTGCCATGTTGTTGCTGCCACCAATGGTACTGTCATCTGATCTAGTCCAGCCTGCAGAGGAGTAACTTGAAATTCTTGGGCCCTGGTGCAAAAAGTTAAATGGGCTCCTGCCAATTACCATGTGCCATTTCCATGTGTCTTCGTATGTGTCAAAGGGGCTTTTGGGTCATATACTATGGTATTTAAACCACCAATTTGTCTTTTACTGCTGTACTGGAATGTTTAAAGTTTTGGGGGGTGTTAAGAGACACAAAACGCGTATTCCTCTATATGCAATTAAAACTACAATCTTTTAGTACAATAAATACAGTCCTGTGCATCTCCACCAGTGGAGATGATTTGCAGGGCCACCAGTGGAGGTGATTCTTGAGACCCACTAGTGGAGGGCCCACCAATGGAATTGCTTCTTGGGGTCCACCAGTGCAGATGAGTCTCGGGGCCACCAGTGGAGGTGATTCTTGGGGTCCCTCCTACAGCTATTGTACATAACTTCATATACTGAATATGTCTTTCTACCTCTTTTTCTCTGCTTTTTTTCATGACAAGCCTGCAATTTTCAGTGGTCCACCGTGCTCAGGGTGCCAACAAGAGTTTTTCCTACTCTCTTGTGGGCCAATCTAAACCTTGCTTTGTGCATCGGTGGAGCGAAGGTGTCGGCTGCCATATTCTGAATCCTTGTGCAGTTTGGGGGGTACGTCTTATTTGTTGGGTTTTTGAGTCTTAAAAAAACATTGAGGTCCCCCTGGTAGGCTACCGAATGGGTGTTGGACTTGGCCCTTGTCTTTTTAGAGGGCTTCCCCATGGCGAGAGCCCTGAAATCCAGCAAAATAAAGTGATGAGCGGAGGAGCACAGCCATGACTAGCCACGGCCATATAATGAGGCTAGTTATCATTATTTTTTATGAAGGTGAAGAAGACCATCTATTTTGTGAAGTGCGACAATCCCTCCTACAGCAAAACAACCCCACAAAATGATGCTGCCACACCTGTGTTTCACAGTTTGGATGGTGTTCTTAGGCTTCCAAGCTTCTCCCTTTTTCCTCCCAATGTAACGATGGTCTTCATGAATAAAAAGTTAAATTTTAGTTTTGTCAGACCACAGGACAAAAATGTAGGTCTTGGTTCCTGTGTGCATTTGCAAACATTAATCTGGCTTTTAATTTTTTTTGGAGTTTCTTTCTTCCCTGGCAAAGGGGCCTTTCAGCTCATGTTAAAAACATTTTTTGGGTTTCCCCTGTTAAAAAGACACAACTTCCCATGCCCCACCAGCCTCTTTGCAAGGTCTTTTGCCCTGTTTTTGGGGTTGGTGCACATTTTGGGCCAAATCACTTTCATCCTGGACACAGAACCCATCTCCTTTTGAGAATATGTGGCTGGACTTTCCCATCTTGTTTGACTTGTGTAAATGTTTGTAAGTTTGATTTGCCTCTTATTGCCAACAAAGGATATTAGCAAAGTAAGAGCTGAACTTTTTTTTGACCAAAAAATTTATTTTCCATCAAAATTTGCAAATTTTTTTCAAATCGACCTTTTTATTTTATGGATTTTGTCTCATTTTTTTTTCATAGTTAGGGTGATTTTGATTCAAATAAAGGGGCCTTCTCTCTTTTTAATTTTGGAGAACTTGAAAAATTGGGGGGTGAATACTTTTTTCCCCACTGTGTAAAAAAAACCCCCACAGTTTAATAAAGTTTACTACACTATTTTTAAGACAAATTTTTCATGTTTTCTCACATGTGACAGAAATCAGAAAAAACCCTTCCCTGTTTTAGGTCAGTTAAACCCAAAAATTTATTTATATTTGCCAAATGTCAGAATAATGAGAGAGAAGTCTGCAATGTCAGAAGTTTCCATACACTGAGATTGCTCTGCCTTTAAACAATTTGGGACAACCCATATGATGATGTAATGTCTTTGGAAGCTTCTGATAGGTTTATTGGCAACATCCGAGTTAATTTGGACAAAGCTGTGGTGTATAAAGCACCCAAAACACCCCGCTTCTTTTGTAACATCGTGATAAAGTCTAAAGAAATCAGCCAAGACAGGAAGAGAATTGTGACTTTTAAAGTCTGGACATCCTTTGGGGGCAATTTCCAGTACCCCGAAGGTGCCTCATTTTCTGTACAAACAATTAACAGAAAATACAAAAAAGATGGGAAATGTCCGCCCCTCATACCACTCAGGAAGGGGAAAAGCTTCTTGTTCCAGATGAACGTGCTTTGTCCTGTAAAGGGATTTTGGGTTCGCTGGGGCCCCTGCAAGCGATGATAGTTAAACCAAGCCAGGGAGCGGAATCTAAGTTCCCCCGGTATTTCAAAAGACCGCCGCAAAGCGGGGTGGGCTTGCTTTTCGGGGAGGCTTTCCAGGGTACCCTGACGGTGATTTCTTTCGATGGCGGCCGGGGGAGTGCTGGTACGAAAAAATAAACCGGAAGGGTGTAGTTTCCGGGGCGGCAGGGGGTCAGGGGCGGGTTTCAGAGGGTTCATGGTCAAGGGCAGGCAGAAAGGTCGGCAAAACGGCAAAAAAGGCAAGGTCAGGAAACATAGAGGAAAAAGACTGGTTCACGGGTAACAAAAACGGGGAAATCCAACACCTCTAAAGACACCCAAAAAGCACACCAAACAATCTGGCAGAGAGTTTTAAGGGAGGCATATCCATATAAAGGGCCAGCAGCCGGCAAAAAACCCAAAAGGGTTTTTAAACAGCAAAGGGGCCCACGCGGCGGTGGGGCTGACAGGAGGGGAGAGCACAGGGCGTGGAAAGGTAAGTGAACGGCGCCGGAGCCCCGGGGAGCAAGGGGATGGTTTGACGGCAACCCCTGGGCCCGCCCCCATGACAGCCCCCCCTTAGGGGCTCCCCTTTTTTTGGAAATTTAAAAGGGGAGGTCAGATGGAAAATATTGGCATTCAGGTTTTCCCCCCCGAAAGCTCCTCCCGGCCCAAAACCCCCCTTTTTGTCAATCAGAAAGAACCGACCCCCCACTTTTTTTTTTCCCCAGCACCTCCTTTTCCCCCAAAAATTTATCAAGTTTGGGCCCCAGGAGAAGGCTGAAGATCCAGAGAAGCAGTTAACAACCCACGGGTTTTAGTGGAAAAAATGGGAAGGGGTTTTTGGGGTACGCAGAGTTGGAGGGGGAAGTGGGGCTTGTAGGGGCAACCGGGGTTTTGGGTTTCCCAAATTTCAAAAAAAAGGGCCCCTAAACTTTTAAAGGGCCAAAAATTTTAAAAACTTTGACACCTTGAAACGAATAAATTTGGGAAAACAATCTCCCATCCACCGGGGTTAAATAGGGGCAAAGGGCTACCCGGGACCTTTTTTTTTTTGGGGGGCCCGGACCTTGGGCGAGCGGGGGGGCCCCCGGGAAGGGGCCCCGGGCGGGGTGACTTGCCCGAGTGCCTTGGGTGTCACGCACCCTTTGGGGTTTCCCCGGCAGGAACGTGGGCACTAGGTTTCCAAGGGGGGGGCGGGGGGGTTTTAGCCTAAACACAACAAAAAAAAGGAGAAAGGGTCCAGGGATTCTGGTCTAGGAAATTTTTTTCGAAAAATTTTCCCCCAAAGGGGAGAGGGCAGAACAAATTATCCTGACGGGGGTACAAAAAAGTCGTAGGTAGGTAAACCTTTAAAAATTGGTTAAACCCCCCCTTTCCTGCCCGTTGTTTGGGGGTGGTATGAGAAAAGAAGTCTAGCTGGGCCCTTCAACTGACCCCATAGAGCCCCCCCAAATCTGGGCACAAAAAGGACCCCCCCATCCGAGAAAAATATCCTTTGGGAAAACCGGGGTAAACCCGAAAAATATGGTGAAAAAAGTTCTGGGCCATTGGGGGGAGGGGGAACCCCGGGGGGGGGAACAAAGTGACCATCTTCGAGAATCTATCAGTCACCACCCAAAAAAGACCCTTTTTTTTCCCTAGGAGGACCCCGGGAGGTAGTAAAAAAAAAGTCCCTTGGGGCAAAGGGGCTTTTAGGCACCCGGGAGAGGCTGAAGCAGAAACCCCCGGGTCTGGACGAAGGACTTTAATTTAAACCCGGGGGTTAAACCCAAAGGGCAAAAATCCTAACATCTTTTAGTGAGGGTGGGACCCAATAGTAACGAGGTTTAAATTTCCCGGGGCTTTGGGCCCTTAAGGCCAGCCGTTTATGGAAAATTTCCCCACTTTAGGATTCGAGGGGCTTTTGGGTGGGCCGGAAGAAGGTTTTCCCCGCAGGTAATTAGAAGGTCCACGGGGGCCCCCGTGAGGGGGCATTTGAAGGAATTAATTTGCTGCCCGAGGTTTTGGCCCCCCGGCCCCCCTGTGTCCCAGGGTCTAAGAGGGGTCTGGGTTTTTACCCTTCCCTTCCCCCGTGGCCAAAAGTTTAAAGGGGAAAATCCAAAAGCCCGGCAAAAATCACGACCACCCCCCTTGTCGAGGTTCGGACTTGACAACGAAAATAAAGAAAATTTTTAGATGGGGAAAAATTGAGGGAAGGGGGGCGAGCCCCCCCCAGCAAAAGCGCCAAATTTTTCTTGGGCCCCAAATTAATGGCCCTAGTTGCCCATGTTTTTTGTTTTTTTTTGGCTGGGGGAAGGGTTTTGGAAAAAAACCGCAAGTAAAGCCCGCTCCAGAGGGGGACTTCTGAAAGGGGGTCGCCTGCACCACCCGAGGGGCGGGCCACCTTTTTAAAGGGCAAATTGGAAAGTGCGGTTGGGCGAACCCCCAAAAGGAAACTGAAACGGGAAAAATTTTTATTTAAGGCGTTTAAAGGGTTCTTGGGGGTTTCTGGAGGCCCCGAAAAAAAGGGTTTCATTCTTTTTCGTAAGGGGCCCCCAGGGGGGCCAAAGAGCGTGGGGGAAATTTCGGGAAAACTGTCCTGTAAAAGTTTGCAAACCCCCAAAAAGCGTTGGAGGGGCCCAAGGGCCCCCCGGTCCTAGGCCACTGTAAGACCGCTGAAAGCTCGGGGATCCCCCTGGAGACCCTTTATTTCCCAGACGATGTTTCCCTTTGGGAAAAGGGCAACGAAAGGGGCGTTCAAACAAGCATTTCTCCCTTTTTGGAAATAACTGGGGGGCTACAGAGAAAGTTGAGCACCTGGCGACGTTTTTGGGGGTGATTCCCCAAAATTTAGGGGGAGAAGATTAAAATGTCTTTAAGGTTTGCCAATAACACAGACATAGGAAGATTCAGAAATTTTTATTGCGAAATTCTGGGAAAACCCCCGGGGCGTTTTCAGGGCCAAAAAGGGAAGACGGTTTTTCCAAAGTGGCCATCTCGGGTTTTTAAAGGCCCTTTTCCATTTTTCCCTTCACGGGAAAGAAAAAGTTGTAAGCTCCGCGTCAATTCCCAAATTGGGAAAAAAAAGTTTTCGCCCCCACGCAGGGGCGTTCAAGCACTCCGAGATCAGAGGGAGGGGGGATTTGATTTTTTTATAGTGATTTTATTGAGTTCCCGATAATTTGGGGAAAGGGGCCCCCGAGTACCAAACTTTCTTTTCGACAAAAAAAAAACTGGGCCCCCCCAAAAACGAGGAAGACGCGGATAAACCCTTTTTCGGAGATTTTTCCTGGAAAATTCCACATTTCTTTTTCTCGGGACGAAAAAGGATAACCTGCCTCGGGGGAGGAGTTTCTACCAGGGTTTCAGGTCAATAGTTAGTCGAAAGGGGGGCCGGGGCAAAGGGGGCCCTTTCCCTGTCTTTTTTGGAAAAAACTCGGCAAAATTTCCCGGTAAGGGGGTGGCCCAAACCGGGGGAGGTTTCTTTGGGTTTTCAGAGGCGGGCCCTAAGCTTTGGGCGGAGTACAAGGGGAAAAACACAGGAGTTCACCCCCGGGGAACCCAAAGGGTAATCTCCCCCCCGTGTTCCCCCTTAAAATCGGGGGGATGCTCTTTAACCAAGGGAGGCCCCGGAAATTTTAGAAGAGGGGCGAGGCAGAACGAGAAAACTTTAGAGTCTTTCCCTTTCGCAGGGCACCTATCTCAAGGTGAGGGGCCAAAAATGCAAACCCCCAAAAGGTCCTTTAGGCATTCCCCCTGAAAGGAGGAAAACGAAAAAAGGGTTTCCCGCAAAGGGGGGGCAAAAAGGGGGGGGCGAAATTTTTGGCAAAGCCCCGTGGGGTTACAAAATTTTTTTCCCGCGGATACCGAAAAAGGGAAAGGGGGGGGGCTTGAAGGGTTTTTTTTCCAGCAAAATCCACATAGTAGGGAATGGTCAGACGGGGAAAAGGCCACTCTGAACCTAAAGGGGGCCCCTCTTGCGAGCCCAGGGGCGGGAGTTTTTGAGCGCAACCGGAAAAGTCCCCAAAAGAAAGGGGCCAGAACCGCCACAGTAAAGCACAGGGCCTTTGACGACGCTATGAACGTTTTCCTGGGTAAAGGGGGGCTCCCCTTTGGAACCCGCCAAAGGGGGTTCGAAATCGGAAAAACCCTTGGCGAGGAAGTGGAAGGGGGGCGGGTTTGGGAAAAAATTTTCCCGCGACCTTCCCCTTGTAGGGGAGCCTTGTTGCTCTCGGCCCAAACCCAATATTTAATTCGGGTGGGTAAACCCAAAAAACCCGTTTTTTCCCAAAAACGGGAAAAGGAGGTCCCCCCAACGGTCGTCTTTTAATTTCGCCCAAAAGGCCTTTCCAGAAAGTCCCCCACCAAAGCCTCTTTTTTCCCCGTCCAGCTCGGGGGCTTGGGTGCCCGGAAAATGCACGGAGTAATGACCCACAGTAAGTCCCCTTTACGGAGACGGACCCGAGCTGCGAAAGGGGGGGAGTGCGGCCCGGGTTCCCCGAAGAGGGTTTGGGAAACCCCCCGAGGAAGGTTTGCAGATTTGCGTCAACGGATCTCCCGGTCATAGCAGAGTGGCAAGGCTTCCCCTATAAGAGGTAATTATAAAGGCCACCTTAGCCCGCTCGGTAGGGAATTAAATGCCCCAAACTCAAATGTGGATGGAGCATTGACTGATGAACCACCACTTCTAGGTTCTCCATCATAGCGTGAGGGGAGCAGCAGATGCAGAGATGGTCCCAATGCAGGAGCAGGTAGAGAAATAGCTGCAGGAGCAACTGGTGCTGGCGTGGCGGCAGCAGCCGCAGGCGGAGTTAGACGGGCCGCAAGGTTCTGCATCATGGCGCGAGCTGGTCAATACGCTGACTCTGGGGTGGACAGCCCGTCGTGACGTCCCGGAGGTCAAGGCAAAGGTACCCTGGCGGAATCCATGGCCAGATTCTTCTGTAAGGGATTGGTGGATTTGCTGGACCACCGCAAGCGATGATAATTAAACCATGACAGGGAGCAGAGTTCACCAGAGCCCGCCGCAAAGCGGGATGGACTTGATGCGGCTTAAGGCTACCAGGTTGCTACCCCTGACGTGACTTGCTTGCGATGGTGGCCAGGTTAGTGCGTGGTACAGAATCGTAATCCGGAGACGTAGTCAGGGACAGGCAGGAGGCTAGGAGGGGTGGCAGAGGTTCGTGGTCAGAGACAGGTCAGGGCGGGCGGCAAACAGGCTAAGTCAGGAAACGTAGCGGAACGGACTGGTACACGGGTGATCAATACGGAACTCCAACACTCTCTAAAGACACTAAATGCACACCAACAATCTGGCAGAGAAGTTGGGGGCGTAATAAAACATATAGGACCAGCGGGCCGCATTGACAAAGCAGCCCTAAGCAGCGGGTACGCGCGCGGCGGCTGGTACCGACAGGAGCAGAGAGCACAGGAGCGTGGAAAGGTAAGTGAACTGTCGCCGGAGCCCGGGCAGCAAGGAGATGGTCGCGGGCGGCCGCGGCACCCGCGTCGGAACCAATGCAGGCAGGGGGGCGGCGCGGGGGGCGCGGCACCCGCGCCAGCCCCCATGACAAGTCCAACATGTGCATATCAACCCAAGAACAAAAGCAAAAGACCTTGCAAAGATGCTATGTTGAAAAGCCTCACTTGGGTTATATATATATATCCAGTGGACGGAAGGCTGCAGCTCGAACTTCCTCGTCTTGTCCCAGTCAGGCAACTTCTGACTGAGAACCACCACCACCCCCATCCTCCAAACTTCCTTCCTTAAGTAGGCCTCAAAACCAGGCCTGGATGCGGGGAGCAACCCAAACCCACCCTGCTCTTTAAATTGCTCCAGTAAAGCCTGCCCCAGATCAAACTGCTATCCAGCAGTCATACTACAAAACACATGCCGGTCCCATATCGATACGGACGTACGGCTAACAGGCTTTATTCCCCCGAGACCCAAAACCTCGGTGACACGTATCGACCATAAATAACGCCCCTCGGCCTTTCACATACCCCCCCCTCTGCCCAAGCCGGGGTTTGGGCACCGTCTGCCACCAACTGTGCACTCTTGAGGGGGCATCTGCGTTTCCCTGCTGCTTGCCCGGCCTATTTTTCTATTTGTGAACGCAAAATCCTGCAGGGCAAGAAACCAGCGGGTAACCCGGAAATTTTTTCCCCTTCTTCTCCCGCATCACATGAGTTGGGGCATGGTGGGTTTCACTACCCTGAATTTCCTTCCTAACAGGTAGTATCTGAGGGAATCCAATGCCCACTTTATGGCCAGACATTCTTTCTCAATGATGGCATATTCCGTTCTGCCGGGGAAATTTCCTACTTAGGTAGATCACGGGGTGCTCTTCCCCATTACTATCTGAGACTAAGGCTCCCAATCCCACCTCAGAGGCATCTGTTTGGACCACAAATTCATGGGAGAAGTCCGGGCTACTAACACTGGTTGCCTTACATAGGGCCTGTTTGAGCTCCTGGAAGCCCTCTCTGCCTCAGGGGACCAATTTTATCATCGTTGGGACTTTGTGCCCTGGTTAAGTCAGTCAAGGGAACGCAAATTCTGAAAACTTCGGGAAACAAACCGTCTATAGTAGCCCACAATACCAAAAAAACCCCCCTGACCTGCTTCTTGGTGAGGGGGGGGGGCCATTTTCGGGATCGCCCTTACTTATTCACTTGGGGCTTGATTTTCCCTCTCCCCCACTATGTACCCAAAGGTATCTGGTTTCCTCCATCCCTAGGTCCACATTAGTTGGGGTTTATCGAAAACCCCCGCCTTCCTTATGGCATCTAGCACAGCCTGGACTTTCCCGAGATGGCCCTCCCAGTCATGACTAAGATCACAATGTCATGGGTAGGCGGCCGTGTATCCCTATGGGGCGCAGCACTTGATCCATAGCCCTCTGAAAGGGGGCAGGGGCCCCCTGCAACCCAAAAGGCATCTGACTAGTGAAATAACCCATCAGGAGTAGAAAAAAGCAGTCTTCTCTTTACTTCCTTTGAGGGGGGGATCTGCCAATACCCCTTGGTGAGTCCAAGTGTGCTAAAATACCTCGCCGGACCTAACTGCTCGATTAATTCATCTACCCGGGGCATAGGGTAGGCATCCCACTGTGGATACTTCATTGAGTCTGCGATAATCGTTGCAGAATCTCCTTCTCCGTTTGGTTTGGCACTAGCATTTATGGGGCGGGACCATCCACTCTTGGCCCTCTCGTTTCACCCCTTATTCTAGCATTTTCTGCACCTCTTGGAAATGACCTCCCGACGGGCCTCGGGGACTCTATAGGGCTTCGGTTTACTCTCACATTGGGGTCTGTGAGGATCCATGCTCTATCACATGGGTCCGGCCAGGGTATCAGTGAACAGGTCTCGATTTTTCTGCAGCAGTTCCCTACATTGTTGCTTTTGGGGGGGGGATAGGGTTCTCTGAGATTTTTACGGCTTCTATGTCGGCCTCTGTTTTGGTCACCAAGCAAAACCCTCAGGAGGCTCTCTCTTCCTTCCAGGTTTTATTCAAATTTACGGGGTAAATCTGAAAGGGTTTCCTCTTTCCTGGCTGGGGGACCTTATAATTCACCTCCCCCACCTTTTTCAACTATTTCGTAGGGGCCCTGCCACTTAGCGAGAAATTTGCTTTCAATGGTGGGTACTATTAGTCCCCCTGTCTCCCGGGTTAAAGTGCCTTATCCTGGCGGACCTATTTTTAGACTGGGCCTGCGCTTCTTGTGCTTGAAGAAGATGCTCCTTGACAATCGGCATCACCCTGGACATCCTCTCCTGCAGTTGGGCCCAGCTCCACTACGCTCCTTTGGGGGTGACCTCACTCCCCCAAGTTCCTTGGCCACATCAAAGAGTCCTCTAGGATGTCTCCATACAAAAGCTCAAAGGGTGAGAACCCTGTGGAGGACTGGGTACCTCTCTAATTGAGAACAGCAGGTATGGTAAGAGGCAGTCCCAATCCCGCCCATCCTTCTCTCACTTTCTCAGCATGGCCTTCAGGGTCTTGTTAAACCGATCACGAGACCATCCGTCTGAGGTGGTAGACTGAAGTGCGCAGCTGCGTAACTTTTAACACCTTACACACTCCCTCATTCCCTTTCGACATGAATGGTGTTCCCTGATCCTTAAGATCTCCTTGGGAATTCCTGTGGGGGAGAAGACATAGAACAGCTCACGTGCAATATTACGGATGAGGGGTTCCTGAGAGGGATGGCCTTGGGAAACGGGTGGGTTAATCAACAATGACCAGGATGTACTGGTGACCTCTCGCTGACTTTACCAATGGCCCTACCAGATCCATGCTATCCTATCAAAAGGGACTCATATGATTGGTACGGAACCAGAGGGCTACGGAAATGTGCTAACGGGGATGTGACCTGGCAGGGGGGACACGATTGGCGGGAAATCCCTAATCCCCCGGTAACACCTGGCCAATAGAAACGCTGTATTTAATCCTCTCGAGCGTTTTGTCTGCACCCAAATGCCCCCTAACACATGGGTGGGGCCATATCCAGGCCATACGCCTATAGGGACCCGGAACCAATAACTGCTCTACCACCTCATCCCGGATTTTGGTGACTCGATAAACAGGGCTTGATTCAGGCAAAATGCGGAAAAACGACTCTCGGCCCCCAACACCTGGGGTATCCCGTTGAGAACCGTCACATTTTCCCGGGCCCCTTTTAGGGTCAAGGGCCTGAAGTTGGGCGGGACAAAATTTTTTTCTAGATACCTTCAGGTCGGGGACAAGGCTCGTCCGATGAGACCTCTTTTCCCCATTATCTCCCACCAGATGAAAAGGGAACTCTGGGAAATTTTCTCATGTTCCCCCCCACGGCCTGGTCCAGGCACCGTGTGGGACTTGGCAAAGACGGTTTTCGCCACAGGTCCCAGAACAGAGGACAGTCACGGCCCACAATCACATCGTGCAATGACCCTGCACCACCCCAACATTGTGTGACAGGGTACCCCAGCCTGTCTCAAGTTTAACCTGGGCCACTGGGTAAATCCTTGTGTCCCCGTGGATACACGTGACCCCTAATTTTTTTTCCAGGGACCAACACCTATGGGAGCGAGGCCCGATATGAGAGTGACTAAACTCCCTGAGTCCAGTAATCCCGAGACCAAAGGGGCCATTCACTGTAAGTTTACACATCTGGGGTTCCTCCCCATTGGTTGACACAGCGCTGCACGCTGGATGTGCAAAGAGGGACTGCGGGTTGCAGAGCAGTCCATGGCTCCCTTTTTGAGGGGCACTGAGCCCTTTATGTCCCGGTCCCCGACATCTCCAGCACACAATTACTCTGGGCATTTCCCTTTTTGGGACCGGGTTTGGGCCCTCCCTGGCCCTTTGGGGCGACCCTCCCGGAAGTCTTGGCTCTTGGCTTCTGTACTCCCAGTCTCTCCGCCCTCCCAGTACAGGGATTTCAGGTTCCCTGGGCCCCCCAGCCGACCTCTCCATAGCGTGGAACCTTTCTACCAATCCCACTAGGTCATCCGCCGTCTGCGGATCACCCTGCGCCACCCCGCACTGCACAGAATGCGGCGCGAAGTGCATTTAAAACGGTTTCCCTAACCACCCGCTCCACCATTTGCCCCTGGGGAGCTATCTCAGGCTGCAGCCATTTTTTGGACCAGATGTTAAAAAGTCAAATAGCTGCGACCTCGGAGGTTTGGCCTTACTGTATTTCCCACTGGTGACCCTCTGAGCCCGGGGCCGCTAACGTACCCCCAAAACGCGCCTGGATCTCGGCTTTTAATTTGGAAAATTCCTTAGCGTCCTGTAAGGCGAGGTCGTAGTAGGCCTTTTGGGGTTCCCCAGTCAGATAAGGGGCCAGCACCTCAGCCCATTGCTCCCGGGGGTTAGTGCCTCCCGGGCGGCGAATCGTTCGAACACGGTGAGGAACGCCTCGATGTCATATTCAGTAGTTATCTTCTTGAGGGGTTCCCTGACGGTCCTCCTGGCCCGATGTCCCTCATCACGTGACGGCGGAGCTGGAGTTTCCCGGGGGCCCGCATGGCATCGTTAACATGGGCCCTCTGTTGCATCAGCAGCTGGTTCGTAGCTTGCTGCGCCTGCAGGGCTTCAGTATGAGCCCTTGCTGCTGTTCTGTGGCTTGTCCCCTGCGCCTGCATGGCTTCCCCCCTGAGCTTTCTGCTGCTGCGCTGTGGCTTGCTGCTGCTGCAGATTCGCTTGAACCAGATGTTTTAATCAGCTCCTCCATATTCGCAGTTGTAGCTTGGCTCTGTGCTGCTTTGACCCAGGACATACACAGCGGATCTGTGCCCGCGTCCTCCAACACTTGTGGGGATGTAGCTCACCGGTAGCAAAAACACACTGTTCACAGTGTACGTTTTTAAGTCTCTTGGCCTTTATTCAGCCACCGTTATACAGCCAAGGAAAGAAAAAGCATAGGGCTTAACTTCGCCCAACACAAAACAAATACACAGTCCGTGTAGATAAAATCACAGTCTCTGTAAATCCAGCATTCTTAGGTGTTTTTCCCCACCTAGATCAGGGGAATGTGGTATCCCAAGTGGACGGAAGGCTGCAGCTCGAAAATTCCCCGTCTTGTCCCAGTCAGGCAACTTCTGAATGGAACCACCACCACCCCCCCTCCTCCAAACTTCCTTCCTTAAGTAGGCCTCAAAACCAGGCCTGGATGCCTGGGAGCAATCCACCCACCCTGCTCTTTGAATTTCTCCCGTAAAGCCTGACCCAGATTTGGGCTGCTATCCAGCAAACACAACAAAACAAATGCCCGTACCTTTTCGATACTGACGACGGCTAACAGGCTTTACTTCACCGAGATCAGAAACCTCGGGGACACATATCGGGCCCTCAATAACGGCACCTCGTGCCTTCTCACATTTTATATATATAACACATAGGCTAACTTTGGTTCAAAAGTGGGGGAACAATTTTCCCTCCCTCTCTTTTCCCTTTCCCTCCCCTCCTTTCCCTGCAGCAAAGAGGCCCCCCTCTAACCCAGCTAGGAGATCTGGGGGAGTGCCATGGGTGCACTCTCTAAGGTTATGAGTGGCTCTCGTGATACTAAGTTTTAAGATTCCCTGAATGGTTAAAACTGTCCGAGTTCAGTTGAAATTCAATAGAAGTGAACGTCAGACGCATATTTAGATTTACTTATTATAGGCGTCGCAACATTACATGGTGATTCTGATATATAGTATATCACATTATACACATCTCTGCTATTGTGACATCACTGATTGTAAGGATTTTGTTGTCAATGCTGGTAACTTAATACTACAGTTTGATAATTACTCAAGTTCAGGGCCGGACTGGGACTAAAGAGCAGCCCTGGCAATGAATCTGAACCAGCCACCCACAATATGACCCCTCTACATGGAAATAAAAAATGTTGCACAATTTCGCTTAAACCCTCCCCCTTCCACCTGTCACTGCTCCATTAAATTTATATTACACAAGACAGAATGAGGAAAATAAGAGAACCCGATCTCACTGTGCCCCTAGGAATCCCTTATGTCACATACTGTACCCCAAAATGTATTTAATTGCATACCATACACCAGAAATGACATCACTCACTGCACCCCAGATATTATCCCCTTTCTGACGGACGGTCATAATAATATGGCTCTAATTTTTTTTTCCTCCTCGCCTTGTGAAAGCCAGAACTTTTTTATTTTTCCACCTACATAGACTTATGAGAGCTTTTATTTTGCGGGACAACATGGACTTTCCACTGGCTTTATTCATACCATGTGTCTCTGAAAATAAGACAGTGTCTTATATAAATTTTTGCTCCAAAAGACGAGCTAACACTTATTTTTAGGGGATGTTTTTTTTTCTATGAACAATAATTCACATTTATTGTTGAACAAAACATCAAGATGTATTAATATACTGTAGTGATTTCATCACAATCATCAGCATAAGCAGCCAAACTCTGAATTGCATAAAAAAATACACTATGTCTTATTTTCAGGGGTGTCTTATTTTCGGGGAAACAGGGTATTACCACAGAACATACTGGGAAACTGCAAAAAAATTCTAAGTGGGGCAAAAATGCGCCATATTTGTGGGTGTTTTTTTCTTACGGCGTACATTCTTTGGTAATAATGATGTATTCTCTGTATTCCACAGGTTGATACGCATCTGGCAATACCAAACATGTTGGATTTCCATTATGTTTTGGCGCCATAAAAAATTCCAAACATTTTCTATTTTTGAAATTTGTGCCGCGGCGCCATTTTCTGCAACCAAAACCTTTTTTTAACTAACACCTACAGATGTCAGTGAGGGGCATTTTTTTTGTGGCTGAAGTGCAATTTTTATTGCTAGCAGTTTGGAATGCATGCAACTTTCTTGATCACTTTTTTTTACAATTTTTATAGGATGTGAAATGACCCAAAAAAACGCAATTTTGGCATTTGGAATTTTTTTTCTTCTACAGTGTTCGGCGTACGGGATAAATGTTGCTATATTTTAATAGATCGGACTTTTTCGGTCACGGAAATACCAAATATGGGGAACTTTTTTATTATTTTATTTTTTTCATTTGTAAAACGGCAAAAGAGGGGTAATTTGAACGTAATACTTTTTTTTTTTTTTTTACACTTTTAAACAATTTTTTTATAATTTTGCGTCCCCCTAGAGCACTTCACCACTAGGGGGGCGGAATAATTTTTTCGCCCAATGCATTG
>JAODAL010071911.1:0-15337 GCA_025379985.1 Phyllomedusa bahiana
GCTGGGGGTTCCTTTGGGGGTGTATGGGGGGGCTGGGTCCCCCAGTGGGGCACGTATTTTGGGGGCGGGGGGGGTCCAATGGGGCCTGTAGGGAGGGGGGGGGAATGTTTTGGGGGGTTTGGGGGCAAAGGGGGGAATGTATGTGGGGGTTTGGGGGGTCCCAAGGGGGCCAAAAAGTGGGGGCTGGGAGTCCAGGGGGCCGGGCCCCGAGCCCCACAAAAACAAATTACATGCCACTTGCTTTAATTTCCCAGTTCAGTGACTGCAGGGCCCCCCTTTTTCCCCTCTGCGCGGTTTCTATCTTTTTGAGTGGGATGAGTGCCATTCAATTGGGCGTGAGGGCTCCCCCCCAAATGGGGGGGCCCCTCATGTTTGGTTTTTGTCCATCCCCGGCAAAAAGAGAGTGAGGGGGTTGGGTGGGGTCGCCCCGTTACGGGAAGGGCATTTTAAAGTGTAACAGAGACTCTATGTAATAGTGCTGTGACTGGGGAGCCGGGTCTTCCTTTTTTCTTTGAGGCAGTGGAAGGGGGCAGAAATGTTTTTTTTGTCTCTACCCCGGGCCCTTTTAAAAGGGCTGCGGGGGAAAAAACGGAGCGAGTCCTCGGGGGAGTGTTTGCCCCAAAAAGGAAAAGGGGGTTTTTTGGGGTCCCCCCAATCGGATTGCAGACCATTTGTTTAAAAAAAATTTAGTTTATGCAAAGCATGCTGGGAAAATTCCCCCTTCTGCCACTTTTCTCTCAAAAATTTTGGGCCCAATTTCCTCATTTCGTGGGCCCCTTTTTTTGCCCCAGGGTTTAAATTAAGAGGGGTGGCCGAAGGGGGGAACGGGGGGGGAAATTTCCCATGACTCTGCCCCTCCCCCTAATTTTAAAAAAATCTGGGGAAAAGGGAGCAAAAATCCCGTCGCGGTCCCCCTTGATTTTTGGGTGGGAAGGTGAGGTCCCTTAAAGTCGTGAACGACCTGCTTTCCTCAAGGGGCCCCCCCGGCACTAGCGGGTTGTGGGGGCCCCCAACTGTACTCGGCACCCCCCAACTAAATTTTTTGTCCTTTTTGCACCTTACATGTGGAATCCGCCCCTCCCCCCCCAAGGCTGGGAGTTCAAATCCCACCTGCCCCCCTTGAAACGTCCTTCCCCTTGCAAATGCATTGTCCCCAAACCCCACCCTCCATAGGAAAAACCCTTACCCTCACATGCCAGCGCTGGAGTCTTCATTTCTAAAAAGGGGAAACCCGCAGGAAAGGGGAAATCAAACCCACCCAAAAACAAAACACTTTTTTTAAAAGCCCACCAAAACCCATACATCCCCCAAAATTTATTGTTTTCCTTTTTCTGCTTTTTAATACGGGGGAACAGCGGGTACGGGGAAAGTATTTTAGACCCCTTTACATTTTTCACTCTTTGTTTCATTTTCGCCATTTTTGGGAAGATCAAAAAAAAATTATTTTTTTTGGGTCATAAAGTACACTCTTTTCACCCCGCTTGAAAGAGAAAACCAGAACGTGATATTTTTTGCCCAAAATTTTTTAAAAACCAAAAACTTAAATTTTCACACGGTCTTTTAAATATTCCGACCCTTTGCCAGTAAGAGTAGAAGCACCCCTTTTTAGTAGTACGGGGCCCTGGGTTTTTTTGGGAATGATGCAAAAAGTTTTTCAACCTTTGGGTTTGGGGGTCCTCTGCCATTTTTTCCCTTTCAGAAACCTCTCCAGTTTTCCCCCGCCATTTTCAAGTTTCTCCAAAATGCCCCCTTTGGGTTTGGTCAGGGTCTGGCTGGGGGTCAGGAATGGTCACAAATTTTTTCTTAACCCCCTGCTTTTTATTTTTTGCGTGTTTCCCAAAGGGGGTTGTTTTGTTTGGGAAGATGAACCTTTGGCCCCGTCTGGGGTCCCAAACACCGTGGAAGAGGTTTTCATGAGGATATCTCGTTTCCAAGAAGTCATCTTTTCCCTTTAAATTTTAAAACCCGGGCGCATGTCCCTTTCGCTTAAAAAAAAAACCCCCCTAGATGATGGGCCCCCACCCCCAATTTTAACTGTTGGGGTTTATTGGGCAGGTGATGGCAGTGCCCCGGCTTTTTCCACAATAGGACCGCTTAGAAATTTAAAACCACAAAGGTCAATCATCGTCCCCAAAAGACCAGAGAATCTTAAAATTTTTAAAAGCCCGGGGGGGTCCTTCCTGTATTTTTTTTGCAAACCGTATGCGGGCTTTCACACGTCTTGCACCGAGGAGAGGCTTCTGTCTGTGGCACAGAGGGCTGCAGCGATAGTTGACTTTGTGGAACGTTCTCCCATCTCCCCGCTGCCTCTCTGGGGGTTCGTCTTTACCTCTCTCACCGAGGCTCTTCTCCCACGACTGCTTGGTTTGGCTGGACGGCCAGGTCGAGGAAGAGTTGTGGTCGTCCCAAACTTCTTCCATTTAAGGATTATGTGCTCTTAGGAAGCTTGAGTGCTGCAGACATTGTTTTGTAACCCCGGCCAGGTCTGTGCCTCGCCGCCACAATTGTGTCTCTGAGCTCCTTGGGCAGTTCCTTAGACCTCACGATTCTCATCTGCTCTGACATGCAGTGTGGGCTGTGAGCTGTTATATAGACAGGTGCGGGCCTTTGCTAATCAGTTTCGTTATACACAGCTGCACTCCAATGAAGGAGTAGAACCTTCTCAAGGAGGATCGGAAGGAAATGGACAGCATGTGAGTTAAATGTGAGCGTCACAGCAAAGGGTCTGAATACATAGGATCATGTGATATTTTAGTTTTTCTTGTTTAACACATTTGCAAAAATATTGACTTTTCTGGGGTTTTTCTTTCAAGACAGGGTGCAGAGTGCACATTCATGAGCAAAACAATGAACTTTTTTGATCTTACCAAATGGCTGCAATGGAACAAAAAGTGAAAAATGTAAAGGGGTCTGAGTACTTTCTGTACTCACTGTGTCTACAGAACAACACCCAGGGAATACACAGCACACACAACCATGTTCTGTGGTTTGTGGGAGACATCCAGAAGGCCATCCATACAGATCTGCTTCCAGGACGCCGTGGTGTCCCCCTGCCCTCCCTCCCTTTTGACTGACTGCTACTTGCGCCATTGCTTTTTCCTTTCACAGCTTAAGGCTTGTACAGTAACAGGAGTGGGACAGTAGAAATGTGCCTGAATGCAAGTGCCATGATGCACAATTAGATTAGCATAGGTCCGCCTTGCATTTACATATACCCTAGCCCATAGGATGAAGGCATGCATCAATGTATTCATGGATTCTGTGTCTCGTGCTCACATGGATGCTGATACTCGGCGTTTCTTTGTCAATATCCGGAACAAAAATCGGGAATATAGATGATTTTAACAGCTCCTAAGGACCAGCTTTTCTCGGATTGTGTCCTGGTTCGCAAGACGGTGAAGTGGAATAACGGCGGGCTCTCTTGATTCTTGTCGGGCGAGGTGGAACCCTCCAAAGAAACCTGAGATGATACTGTGGATTCCTGCAGAGGATCTGAACTTATAGGGGTTGTCTCACTACAAGGATTGTTTTTTTTTTTTTTATATTAAAGATCTTGCAAAAACAAGCCACTTTGCAATAAATGTCCATTAACAGTGTCCTACCTGTGCCAAGATATCCACTCTTGTATGAGCTGCATCAGCTCCTTAGGTCGCTATAGCTACAGACCTGTTTGATCTATCCTGATAGGCTGCCAGCACTGGTTGCTACAGCTACAGACCTGGCTTCTACTGCAGCCTAGTGGAAGCCAGTAAACACACCTCTGAATTCAAAGTGAAACCAAGAAAACAGGACTGAAGTAAGATGAATCAATGTAGTGAGACAGCCCCTTTAATATTACAAGGATTCAGCAGCACACTGTAATATTATCTTCTGAACACCGGGTGGCAGCATTCTGCAGCACACTGTAATGTTGTCCTTTGAACACCAGGTGGCAGTGTTTGGCAGCACTCTGTAATATTCACTTCTGCCAGCCCTAATGCAGTACAAGCCAGGTCTGTAGCTATAGCAACCAGTGCTGGCAGCCTATCAGGATAGATCAAACAGGTCTGTAGCTATAGCGACCTAAGGAGCTGATGCAACTCATACAAGAGTGGATATCTTGGAATAGGTAGGACACTGTTAATGGACATATATTGCAAAGTGACTTGTTTTTGCCAGATCTTTAAGATAAAAAGCAACCCTTGCAGTGAGACAACCCCTTTAACATCGACACAGTCCAGTGAATCAAACTTTTCTTATATAATAGAATCATTCTTCAATTAAAAAAACCCTTTAAATACCTTAGGGCGATAATATACAATGTATCAAATAGAAAGTAGAAAAACCTGTGATACGTCCAATGTCAGTTCCACATCGGTCCGCGCAGCAATAAGACGGGTGATTTTGGAGTCACACTGATTAGCGCGTACTCCCGCAGCACGGGGGGCGGCCTGGTGGCCCCATAGACATTCATTACTCGCGGCGCGTAATCGCCGCGAATAATTGACATGTCACTTATCTCCCCACGCGTACAATACGATCGTATTGTACGCGTGGGGGGGACGAGGCGTAATCCATAGTTCTGTATGGGAGCTATGAATTACCGTAATTGCGGGGGGGCATTTTGCGCAATACGCGGTGAAATACGCCCGCAATTATGCAGCAAAATAAGCCGTGTGAACATACCCTTAGAGTTCTTTCACGAAACACGGTGCAAATTGTTGTACGTGGCGTGAGAGCAGCATCCACCTCCTGTTGATATTTCGGAGGGAACTCCTCCTCCTTCTTCAGACCGGCGGCGCCATCAGGCTTGGTTCTCCCCGTAGAGGCGCGTCAACACGTATAATACAACTACGACATATATACAAAAAGGCGCCTCACGTGATTTAAGAGACGTCATTAAAAGCGTTATATCACCAGCTGGTTACACAACCTTTAAAGAAAGGCTTTTGGACTAAATGCCTCATTTAACCCTTTTGGGGCGAGTGTGTCAGGCTTATACAGCCAGTTTGCTTCACGTTGCACTAATCGAGAGCGCGTAATACTCTGTTCGTTACGTGTAACCTCCTCTATGATGCGCCACCTCATTTCATGTATTTGGCGCCGAGCTTCATGAAAGTGATGTGCCGCTGTGGTTTCCCTGCCTTTAACTTTTCCTTGGCTTTCATAAGCGGTAATCAAACTTTTAGAATTATACGTCCGCGTTGCCGATTTATGTTCGTTAATGCGTCACCCAACCGGCCGGCCTGTCTGTCTGTCCGACATAGGCCTTTCCGCATGGACACTTTAAGATATAAATGACGTTTTTACTCGGGCAGGTGAAAAAGCCTTTGATTGCTATATCACAACCTTTCGAGGGGTGTTTCAAAGTATCCCCTTTAACGATAGAATGACAATTTTGGCGCCGATATGCACGGGTAAGTACTTTTTCTCACTGCTGTAAGAACTGTTTGTCGTTCTTTTCTCCGTGGGTTGATGTCAGAATGAACTAACGTATCCCCTATTGATTTACCTCTCTTAAATGCAAACCGCGGCTTATCCTTAAAGAGATAACCACATTGCGGGTCACTGTTTAAGATGCGCCAATGTCGTCGTATGGCTTTTTGGACCGTGTCTGAATGTTGATCGTATGTTGAGATAAAGGCCATTTATTCTTTGGGGGGTGGGGGATGGGGTGTCTGTATTTTGATTTTAGCGTTTCGCTTCGATTTACAGATAATATCTCTCGGCCTGTCTTTATCAATCGTTGTCCGTCATAACCCCTGGCTACAAATTTGTCCACTAAATTTATGCATGTGGGTCAAATACTGGCTATCAGTCGATCATATGCGTCTTGCTCTCAAAAATTGGCCACGGGGGATATTCTTAAATATTTGTGGAGCATGATACGATTGATAGTGTAATACATTATTTCGATCAATCGCATTTGCATTTTGCTGAGAGAAATAAGTATTTGATCCCCTACAGACCATTAAGGGTATGTTCACACGGCTTAACTGCGGAGCGTACAGTATGCCCCGCAATTACGCCGGGCGTTCGGCAGCCCGCCGGCCCATAGACCGCCACTACTCGCGGTGCGTAAGCGCCGTGAATAAATGACATGTCAATTATCTCCCCGCTCTATGAGAACTGTCGATTACCGTAATGATTGGGGCGCGTTTCGCTCGTATTAGAGCGCAGTACGCTCTCAATACGTGGTGAAATGCGTCCCAAAATAAGCCGTGTGAACTTACCCTAAGGCAATGTTCAGACGGCTTATTCAAGCCGTAATTGCGAGCCGGATTGCGCTCGCAATTCCGGCTTGAATAAGGGGCAGGACGGGGGCGGGGCCGGAGCGCGGCGGGGGAGCCGCTCGCCGGCCCCATAGACTTGCATTATCCACGGCGCGTATTGCGCCTGGGTAATGTGCATGTCACTTTCTCCCCGCCCGGCGGACTCGCCGAGCGGGTAGGAGCGACGGAATCCACTGTTCTCTCTGAGAACTGTGGATTACCGTAATTACTGCGACGGATTGGAGCCGTACTGCAGCGCAAATCCGGCGCGCAGTACGGCTCCAATCCGCGCTGAAATAAGCCGTGTGAACACGTGCTAAGAGTTCTGGCCCCTACAGACCAGTTAGACGCTGCTAATCAACTCGTCACCCGCGTTAAAGACAGCTGCCTTAAATAGTCACCTTTATAAAAGACTCCTGTCCGCAGACTCAATGAATCAGTCAGACTCTAACCTCTACAACATGGGTAAGGGCAAAGAGCTTTCAGGGACAAGATCCAAGACCTGCACAAAGCTGGATTGGGCTACAAAACCAGAAGTAAGACGCTGGAGACAACTGTTGGTGCAATAGTAAGAAAATGGAAGAAACACAAAACGACTGTCAATCGACATCGATCTGGGGCGCCGCGCAAAATCTCACCTCCTAGGGCAGTGATGGTGAACCTTTTCGAGACCGAGTGCCAAAACTGCAGCCCAAAACCCACTTATTTATCACAAGGTGCCGGCACGGCAATTTGACCTGAATACTGATGAGTATCTCTGTTGCCCATGGCAAACAAGCAAAGCTCACCTTTCATTCTTTCAGAGCAGTAGAAGAAATGAAAGCTCAGCTCCAATTGGTTGCAATGAGTTCCGCGTGTTCTGTGGGAAAAGAGCTGAGGAGCTCAACAGCGCCCTCTATTGGATGTAGTAATCTAGCCTCAGTTCACATGAAGCTCGCGTGTCCTGATAAGAAAAGAGTTGCACTTTCAACACCAAATAAATATATAGCTGCCAGCAAAAAATGACTAAGAGCCACAAGTCCAGTTTAATAATGAGGTAAAAGTTACATTATGTGTTTTTTTTTTTTTTTTTCAATTGGGAGTGCTGTAATTTTTCCTGATCTGTGTGTGGGTATTTATTTATTTATGTGTGTAAATATATATGTATGTATGTATGTGTGTGTGTGTATATATAAAAATATATAGAGAGAGAGTGAGAGAGCTGGGGAGCCTGAAGGTCCTGGACAGGGGTCTGGTGGGGCCTGTGTGCGGGGCTGGAGGTCCATGGAGGCCTGTATGTGGGGGCTGGGTGTCCAGTGGGGCACGTATGTTGGGGCTGGGGGTCCAATGGGGCCTGTATGGAGGGCTGGGGAGCCTGTATGTGGGGTTGGGGGCAAAGGGGGGAATGTATGTTTGGGCTGGGGTTCCAAGAGGGCCTAAATGTGGGGGCTGGGAGTCCAGAGGGGCCTGGCCCCAGAGTCACAGAACTATTACATGCCACTCTGCTTTACACTTACCAGTTCAGTGACTGCAGGGCCCTCCCTCTCTCTGCGCGCGGTCTATCTTCTGCAGCTGGGATGACGTAGCCATTCAATTGCGTGAGGCTCCGCCCCATGGGCGGGTCTCACTGCTGTATTTGTCATCCCGGCTGCAAACAGAGAGTGAGTGGGTGGGTGGGGTCGCTCCAGTTACAGAAGCAGTTAAGTGTAACAGAGAGCTCTATGTAATAGTGCTGTGACTCGGGAGCCAGGTCTTCTTTCTTCTTTGAGGCAGATGGAAGCGGGCAGAAATGTGTTTTCGTCTCTAGCCGGGCCTATACGGCTGCTGGAACAACGAGAGCGAGCTCCTCGTGGGAGCTGCTGCACTAAACGGAATGGTTTGCGGTCATCCAATCGGATTGCAGACCAGTGCTTTATGCAAATGAGATATGCAAAGCATGCTGGGAAAAGTACCATCTGCCACTTTCTCTCAATAAATTTCGGCCAATTCCTCATTTCGCTCGGGCCCGTTTTTAGCGCAGGCGTATTAAGCAGGGGTGGCCGAAGCGGACGGCGGGTGCAGTTCCCATGACTCTGTCCTCGCCCTAATCTTAAAAATCTAGGGCAACGGGAGCATAAATACCGCTCGCGTCACCCTTGATCTTGAGTGGGAAGGTGAGAGTACTTAGCTCGTGAACGACCTGCTTTCCTCAAGTGCCCCCCCGGCACTAGCGGGTTGATCAGGGGCCCCATCTGTACTCGGCACGCCCACTCACTTTTGTCCTTTTTGCACCTTACATGTGGAATCCGCACTCCCGCCAAGGCTGGGAGTTCAAATCCCACCTGCCACCCTGTGCACTGTCCTTCACTGCAAATGCATTGTGCCCAACCAGCCTCCATAGGCAAACCCTTAGCTCACATGCCAGCGCTGGAGTCTTCATGTCTCACATAGTGGAACCGCATGGAGAGGACTCACAACCACCACAAACTAACACATTTTTAAAGCCCTACCTAAACACCATACACTCCGCCAAATTATTGCTTTCTCTTTCTGACGTTAATACAGAGTATACAGCGGGTACAGAAAGTATTCAGACCCCTTTACATTTTTCACTCTTTGTTTCATTGCAGCCATTTGGTAAGATCAAAAAAATTCATTTTTTGGCTCACTAATGTACACTCTGCACCCCGTCTTGAAAGAGAAAAACCAGAACTGTAGATATTTTAGCAAATTTATTAAACACGAAAAACTGAAATATCACACGGTCTTAAGTATTCCGACCCTTTGCTCAGTATTGAGTAGAAGCACCCTTTTGAGCTAGTACGGCCATGAGTCTTATTGGGAATGATGCAACAAGTTTTTCACACCTGGATTTGGGGATCCTCTGCCATTCTTCCTTGCAGATCCTCTCCAGTTCCCTCGCCATTTTCAAGTCTCTCCAGAGATGCTCTATTGGGTTTAGGTCAGGGCTCTGGCTGGGCCGGTCAGGAATGGTCACAGAGTTGTTCTGAAGCCACTGCTTTGTTATTTTAGCTGTGTGCCTAGGGTCGTTGTTTTGTTGGAAGATGAACCTTCGGCCCAGTCTGGGGTCCAGAGCACCGTGGAAGAGGTTTTCATGCAGGATATCTCTGTACTCAGCCGCACTCATCTTTCCTTCAATTACAACCGGTCGTCATGTCCCTGCAGCTAAAAAACACCCCCATAGCATGATGCCGCCACCGCCACTGTTTCACTGTTGGGATTGTATTGGGCAGGTGATGAGCAGTGCCTGGCTTTCTCCACACATAGTACCGCTTAGAATTAACACCACAAAGGTCAATCTTCGTCTCATCAGACCAGAGAATCTTATTTCTCATAGCCCGGGAGTCCTTCCTGTATTTTTTTGCAAACCGTATGCGGGCTTTCACACGTCTTGCACCGAGGAGAGGCTTCTGTCTGTGGCACAGAGGGCTGCAGCGATAGTTGACTTTGTGGAACGTTCTCCCATCTCCCCGCTGCCTCTCTGGGGGTTCGTCTTTACCTCTCTCACCGAGGCTCTTCTCCCACGACTGCTTGGTTTGGCTGGACGGCCAGGTCGAGGAAGAGTTGTGGTCGTCCCAAACTTCTTCCATTTAAGGATTATGTGCTCTTAGGAAGCTTGAGTGCTGCAGACATTGTTTTGTAACCCCGGCCAGGTCTGTGCCTCGCCGCCACAATTGTGTCTCTGAGCTCCTTGGGCAGTTCCTTAGACCTCACGATTCTCATCTGCTCTGACATGCAGTGTGGGCTGTGAGCTGTTATATAGACAGGTGCGGGCCTTTGCTAATCAGTTTCGTTATACACAGCTGCACTCCAATGAAGGAGTAGAACCTTCTCAAGGAGGATCGGAAGGAAATGGACAGCATGTGAGTTAAATGTGAGCGTCACAGCAAAGGGTCTGAATACATAGGATCATGTGATATTTTAGTTTTTCTTGTTTAATACATTTGCAAAAAGATTGACTTTTCTGGGTTTTTTTTTTTCAAGACAGGGTGCAGAGTGCACATTCATGAGCAAAACAATGAACTTTTTTGATCTTACCAAATGGCTGCAATGGAACAAAAAGTGAAAAATGTAAAGGGGTCTGAGTACTTTCTGTACTCACTGTGTCTACAGAACAACACCCAGGGAATACACAGCACACACAACCATGTTCTGTGGTTTGTGCTCTGGGAGCCATACAGTCAAGGACATCCATACAGATCTGCTTCCAGGACGCCGTGGTGTCCCCCTGCCCTCCCTCCCTTTTGACTGACTGCTACTTGCGCCATTGCTTTTTCCTTTCACAGCTTAAGGCTTGTACAGTAACAGGAGTGGGACAGTAGAAATGTGCCTGAATGCAAGTGCCATGATGCACAATTAGATTAGCATAGGTCCGCCTTGCATTTACATATACCCTAGCCCATAGGATGAAGGCATGCATCAATGTATTCATGGATTCTGTGTCTCGTGCTCACATGGATGCTGATACTCGGCGTTTCTTTGTCAATATCCGGAACAAAAATCGGGAATATAGATGATTTTAACAGCTCCTAAGGACCAGCTTTTCTCCTGATTGTGTCCTGGTTCGCAAGACGGTGAAGTGGAATAACGGCGGGCTCTCTTGATTCTTGTCGGGCGAGGTGGAACCCTCCAAAGAAACCTGAGATGATACTGTGGATTCCTGCAGAGGATCTGAACTTATAGGGGTTGTCTCACTACAAGGATTGTTTTTTTTTTTTTTTATATTAAAGATCTTGCAAAAACAAGCCACTTTGCAATAAATGTCCATTAACAGTGTCCTACCTGTGCCAAGATATCCACTCTTGTATGAGCTGCATCAGCTCCTTAGGTCGCTATAGCTACAGACCTGTTTGATCTATCCTGATAGGCTGCCAGCACTGGTTGCTACAGCTACAGACCTGGCTTCTACTGCAGCCTAGTGGAAGCCAGTAAACACACCTCTGAATTCAAAGTGAAACCAAGAAAACAGGACTGAAGTAAGATGAATCAATGTAGTGAGACAGCCCCTTTAATATTACAAGGATTCAGCAGCACACTGTAATATTATCTTCTGAACACCGGGTGGCAGCATTCTGCAGCACACTGTAATGTTGTCCTTTGAACACCAGGTGGCAGTGTTTGGCAGCACTCTGTAATATTCACTTCTGCCAGCCCTAATGCAGTACAAGCCAGGTCTGTAGCTATAGCAACCAGTGCTGGCAGCCTATCAGGATAGATCAAACAGGTCTGTAGCTATAGCGACCTAAGGAGCTGATGCAACTCATACAAGAGTGGATATCTTGGAATAGGTAGGACACTGTTAATGGAAGATATTGCAAAGTGACTTGTTTTTCCCAGATCTTTAAAAAAAAGCAACCTTGCAGTGGAAAACCCCCTTTTAATCGACCCCGCCCAGTGAATAAATTTTTCTTATTAATAGAATCATTCTTAAATTTAAAAAACCCTTTAATACCTTAGGGCGAAAATAACAATGTATCAAATAGAAAGTAGAAAAACCCTGTATATCCAATGTCATTTCCCTCGGTCCGCGCAGAAATAAGCGGGTGATTTTGGAGTCACACTGATTAGCGGTATTTCCGCACACGGGGGGGGGGGGGGGGCCCCCTGGTGGCCCCTGACATTCATTACTCCCCGCGTATGCCGCAAAAATTTGCAGGTATTTATCTCCCCCGGTAAAATTCGATGATTGTACGGCGGGGGGAGAGGGTAATCCATATTTCTGTTGAGGCTATGAATTACCGTAATTGGGGGGGGGGGGGGGCTTTTTGCGCAATACGCGGGAAATACCCCCGCAATTATGCAGCAAAATAAGCCGTGGAACTCCCCTTAGAGTTCTTTCACGAAACAGGGTTGCAAATTGTTGTACGTGCCGTGAGAGCAGCATCCCCCTCCTTTGATTTTTCGGGGGGAACTCCCCCTCCTTCTTCAGCCCGGCGGCGCATCAGGCTGGTTCTCCCCGTAGGGCGCGTAAATACGATAATCAACTCGACATATTACAAAAAGGCGCCTCACGTTTTTAAGAGACGTCTTTAAAAAGCGTTATATCCCAGCGGTTTACCAACCTTTTAAAAGAAAGGTTTTTGGGACTAAATGCCTTTTACCTTTGGGGCAGGTGTCAGGCTTTCACCCAGTTAGCTTACGTTGCACAAATCGAGAGCGCGTAATACTCTGTTCGTTCGTGAACCCTCCTCTATGACCGCCACCTCTTTTCATGTTTTTGGGCGCCGACTTCTAAAAGGTGTGCCGTGTGGTTTTCCCCCGCTTTAACTTTTCCTTGGCTTTCAAAAGCGGAAATCAAACTTTTAAAATTTTATACGTCCGGTTTTCGATTTTATTTTCGTTTAATGCTCCCCACCCCCCGGGCCTGTCTTCTGTCCGACAAGGGCCTTTTCCCGCAGGACCTTTAAGTATAATGCGTTTTTACTCGGGCAGGTAAAAAGCCTTTGATTGCATATCAAAACCCTTTCGAGGGGTGTTTAAAAAGTATCCCCTTTAACGATAGAATGAAAATTTTTTGGGCCGAATGCACGGGTAAGTATTTTTTCTCATGCTGTAAGAACTGTTTGTCGTTTTTTCTCCGTGGGTGTGTCAGAAGAATAACTACCCTATTGATTTACCTCTTTAAATGCAAACCGCGTTTTCCCTTTAAAAGAGAAAACCCTTTGCGGTTCATTTTTAAAGATGCGCCAATGTCGTCGTAGGGTTTTAGGGAATTTTTTTAGGGGGCCTTTATTCTTTGGGGGGTGGGGGGGGGGTTTCGTATTTGATTTTAGCGTTTCGTTTCGATTTACAGATAAATCTCTGGCCTGTTTTTATAAAATCGTTGCCCGTCTTAACCCGGGCTACAATTTGTCCACTAAATTTATGCATGTGGTAAATACGGCTATCAGCGATCATATGGTCTTGCTCTCAAAAAATTGGCCACGGGGGTATTTTAAAATATTTGTGGAGCATGAACGTTTGATAGTGTAAAAATTATTTCGATCAATCGCTTTTGCTTTTTGGGCTGAGAGAAATAAGATTTGATCCCCTCAGCCCTTTAAGGGATGTTCACAGGCTTAACGGGAGCTACAGTATCCCCGCAATTAGCCGGGGTTGGCAGCCCGCGGCCTAGACGCCATACTGGGGGTTGCGAAAGCGCCTGAATAAAGAACCATGTCAATTATTCCCCCCTTTTGGGAAACTGCGATTCCCTAATGATTGGGGCGTTTCGCTCGTTTTAAGCGAGTAGCTCTCAATACGTGGTGAAAAACGTCCCCAAAAAAAAACGTGTGAACTAAAACCCAAGGCAATTTCCCGGCTATTCAAGCCCTAATTGCGGCCCGGGTTGCGCTGCAATTCCGGCTTAATAAGGGGCGGGGGGGGGCGGGGGGGGGAGCGCGGCGGGGGGGGCGCTCGCATGATTGATTATCCCGGCGCGTATTGCGGCCTGGGGAATGGATGTCCTTTCTCCCCGCCCGGGGATCGCCGAGCGGGGAGGAGGACGGAATCCACTGTTTTTCCCTTTAAAAACTGTGGGGTTTGTAATTACTGCACGGATTGGAGCCCCTATGCAGCGCAAATCCGGGGCGCAGTACGGCTCCAATCCGCGAAAAAGCCGGTGAAAACCCACCCAAGATTCTGGCCCCCTACAACCGGTTAGACGCTGCTAATCAATCGACCCGCGTTAAAAACAGTGCCTTAAAAAGTCACCTTTATAAAAGACTCCTGTCCGCAACCAATGAATCAGTCAGACTCTAAACCCTCAAACAGGGGGGAAGGGGAAAAAGCTTTCAGGGGAAAATCAAGACCTGCACAAAGCTGGGTTGGGCTCAAACCCGAAGTAAGACGCTGGAGAAACGTGGTGCAAAAATAAGAAATGGAAGAAACACAAAGACTGTCAATCGACATCGACTGGGGGGCCCCCAAAATCCCCTCCTGGCAGTTTATGGTGAACCTTTTTGAGACCGGTGCCCAAAAATGCAGCCAAAACCCCCTATTTTCCAAGGTGCCGGCACGGCAATTTAACCTGAAAACTGATGAGTATCCCGTTGCCATGGCAAACAAGCAAACTCCCCTTTTATTCTTTTAGACATAGGGAAAAAATAAAGCTAGCTCCCAATTTGGGTTTCAATGGTTCCGCGGTTTGTGGGAAAAGAGCTGAGGAGCTCAACCCCCTCAAAAGGATGTAGTAATCTGCCCAGTTCCATAAGCTCCCCCGGGTCCTGATAAGAAAAAAGTTGCATTTCAAAAACCAAAAAATATATAGTGCCAGCAAAAAAATGGGCTAGAGCACAAGTCCCTTTATAATAGGTAAAAGTTTTCAATGGTTTTTTTTTTTTTTTTTGAATTGGGGGTGCGTATTTTTTTCCCATCGTGGTGGGTATTTTTTTATTTATGTGTGTAAATATATATGTTGTATGTTTTTGTGTGTGTATATAAAAAAAAATATAGAGAGAGAGTGAAGAGCTGGGGAGCCGGAAGTCCCGGACAGGGGGGCTGGGGGGGGCCTGTGTGCGGGGTGGGGGTCCATGGAGGCTGATTGGGGGTGGGGTCCAGGGGGCACGTAGTTGGGGCGAGGTCCAATGGGGGGCCTGTATGGGGGCTGGGGGGGGCCTGTTTGTGGGGTTGGGGGCAAAGGGGGAATGATGTGGGGGCTGGGGGTCCAAGGGCCAAAAAGTGGGGGCTGGGAGTCCCGAGGGGGCCCGGCCCCAGAGTCACAGAAATATTTCTGCCCTTTCTTTACACTTACGTTTATGACTCAGGGCCCCCCCCTCTCTGCGCGCGGTCTATCTTCTGACGGGATGAGTGCCCTTCAATTTCGTGGGGTCCCCCCCAGGGGGGGCTCATGCTGTATTTTTCATCCCGGGGTGCAAACAGAGAGTGATGGGTTGGGGGGGGGTCCCCCCGTTTTAAAAGCAGTTAAGTGTAACAAGAGCTCTATGTAATAGTGCGTGACTGGGAGCCCGGTTTTTTTCTTTTTTTGAGGGGATGGAAGCGGGGAGAAATGGTTTTCGTCCTTTCCGGGCCCAACGGCTGTGGAAAACGAGAGCGATCTTGGGAATGCTGCACTAAACGGATGGTTTGCGGTCATCCAATCGGGTTTGCAGACCAGTGCTTTTAAAATT
>JAODAL010071912.1:0-15337 GCA_025379985.1 Phyllomedusa bahiana
CTTTTTTTAAAGGCCCCCGGAAGTAAAAAAGTGACCAAAACTGGGGCAACCCATCCAACGCTATTGCCGTTTTGGGAAAGGCAACCCATCACTAGCTGCATTGCAGCCATGCTCGTTACCTGTGTCAGTGACATCAAATAGTTGCCTTCCCCCACCGAAACCAGGAGGCTTTTGGTGGCACGTCTGCAGCAGGTATACTGCTTTTCCACTAGTAGTGGCAGGGAACGCTGCCAATATATTTTATAAATATATAAATACATATATCAAATAATATTACATATATAATAATATATTTTATATAATTATAAATATACATTTTAATATATATAAATATAATATATATAATATATATATATAAAATATATATATATATATATATATATATATATATATTATATAATATTTTATATATATATATATATATATATATATATATAGTAAGTCCGCAGCCGGGAAATGTCTGCATAGAGCAGGGTGGATGCTCACTTCCCATGTTCCATGACAGGATTTCCCTGGTGTATATAAGGTAAGCAGGTAGCTGACTGGGCGTCGGCTGCAACTCCGGTCTACCTTTTGGGCTGGAGGCGTTCACACTGGAGGAAGACTGTGTCTGCTTCACAAGGTGCTAGGGAGGGAACTACACCTCTGTTAGTAAGTGCTCAGACGAGCAGGAGTTTTCTATATGTTTACCATTTAGCTGTGCATTTGTTGCCATACTTTTTGTTTTTGTTTCTGCACAATAAACATACAGACCAAGGAACCATTTGCACCTGACCACTGCCTCTGTCTCAGTGCCTAAAGGACTTTTGTGATGATCCCACAATATTTATATATTATTTATAATTGCTTTTATATACACACAGATACAATTACGGTACTATACATACAAAGTAGCAAAGAGAAACATTATTAGAGTTTACTGGATAGTTACAGGTATATTAATCTATACCTCATGTAGATGCAGATTGTAAACAAAACAGATTATTCACATAGACAAAACAACATCAATCCTTTTTCTTCACCTAAAGGCAATTGTGCAATTGCTTAAAGGGGTGCTACCCTTTCAGACTTTAAATCCATTTTTTGTCTACAGTTGCTTGGTTATATTTGGAAATCTCATAGAAGTTAATGGAGAGATCAATGCAGGTGCCATGTGAAAATGTAATATGTTTGCTTTTTCTATACAGCTTTTAAATATACACAGTCAATTCAGATTATTATGGTCCCCAGAGTAACTGTCATGTGCAGCTCGGAAAGCAACTCAGTAAGGTTCTAATAGGTTGTCACAGTGCATCCCACAGCTGCTGTGTACATGAAGGGGACAAGGTAATCAAGGTAATCTCAGAGATGTTCAGTTGGGTTCAAGTCTGGGGAACTATGGGCTATGTTAGTATTTGGAAGTCTTGGATGAACTCTTCCAATCTATGTTGGGCATTTCTAGCCATGTGACATATCTAATTATTTTCCTGTAATATCCCATCAGCCCCAGATGAGACATTCAGCATTTATGGTTGTACAAGATCTGCAAGTATGGCTTCATACCCAGATTATCTGAAATGGCCTTCTATATGGAGGAGAGGCCAAGAGAATGCCATAAAAACATTTCTCAGACCATAATACTGACCACTAGTTTGTGTTCTTCCAGTAATGTTTGCAGTCTGTTTGTTCTCTTGTGTTTTTTGTCTGACACACCAATGTCCGTTTGTTCAATGAAGCAGACAACATGACTCATTGGAGAAAGCAAAATTTTGCCTATCAATAAAAGTCCAACTTCGATATTGCTGTGAAAATTGAAGCCTTTTCTACCAATGTAACTTCGTTAAGAGAGGTGCAGTATTATATATGCAGTATTGTTTACGGAACTGTTGTTTTAGTCACACATCTGATAGGTCCCTGTTTCATTTTAGAGGTGAACTGCTCCACTGCAGTATGTTGGGCCAACCTTGCAGACCTTCATAGCCATCACTCCCTTCTCACATTAATGGCATGTGGTATTCAACAGTTTCCACGTCACAAGTGTGGAAAGTTATTGGATTTTAACCGCTAGTCACATTACCAGGCTCTTTAATGGGTTAGATGTGACTTTAAGATATACTACTTCCAATAGATAATGCTAGAGTCCTAGCTCTCTTCTCTGGAGCTTATTTGAAAACTGTAGTTCACCATGGTGTATACCCTATAAATCCTCAAATACTTTTATGGTGCTGTTTTCAAGTAGACACTCTACTCATCTAGAACAACAGTAAAGGCCACTAAGCAAGCCAGAACCCTTCACTGCACTGACATGGGAAAAATACCCCAAGACAGCTGCCTACAGTTGGAAGGCTCTTTATATATGGAAGAGTTACAAGCTTGGCTTAAAATCCCTAGTCATATTCAAAGGCTCTTTAAAGGATCAGATGTGACTTTAAGGGACATTATTTTGAATAGTTGGCTTTAGAGTCTTAGCTCTCTTCCCTAGCTATTATTTTAATATTGTATTTTCCCATGATCTATATACCTCCAAACATCTTTGTAGTGCATCTCCCCTAGGAGAAACTTTACCCCTTCAGAGCTATTATTTAAGTGTGAATTTAGCAAGCTATACACCTGTTTGATCATAGTATGACCATTTAATTAAGCAGTGACTCTTATTCATTGCAAAGAAAACTGCGATCTTAGAATCTGTGAATAGCGTACAGTATAAACAAAGCACATGAGAAACTTGTAAAACTTGTCTCTGTACAATGAATAAGCTGTATTTGCTGAAACTGGAATACCCCTTTAATAATGGATTTTGCAAGCAGAGTGTGAATGTTCAAATTAGGATAATTAATAGGATTGCTTGGCACATAACATGGGCGTAAGATTCCATTAGCGCATCCCTTACAAGCTAACACTGTTAGTAAATCCATTTCGGTTGACCTGCTTTTTTTTAAAGTAAGGATTTGTGTTGCAGAAAGGGTTTTCTTTAGGTTGCACCATTAACTTGAGTCAGTGGACCAGTTATATTGAATCACATAGGAAGCTGTTAGACCCTAGTAAATTCACCACTTTGTGTTACATTACACACTCTCTCTCAATTATCATTGGCAAGAGATCCACTTTGTTCTGTGTATTGTACCATAACAAACAATAAAATAAATTCAGAGTTGCAATGCATTTAAGAGGAACTCATTTCCATGGAATCGTCTATTCAGTAGAAAATGCCACTTATTTGTAATATTAATCAATAGCTTCACTTAACCGGCATTTTTAGCTTTGAATAAATATTGTAGGAATTATGTTAGCAGTGCTGATTAGTAGAGAAAATAGTTTTTTTTTTTTTTTTCAAATATTATATAATACAATTTTAGTGTTTTATATTTAAAAAAAATGTTTTCCTAAAGTGTACCTTAAATATATAGGTGCTGTGAAAGATTATTTATTATGGACACTCTAACATATTTTCTATATCAGAATCAAATGAAAAAGTAAGGCAGCTTCAGATGAATTTCTCATCTCAACTTTTCTATGCCTCAAAGTCAACAGTATTCTATTTAGAACTCTTAAAGTGCTTTTTGTGCTATTTGTTACTCACCTCTCTTTCCATGGTAGGTTGTTGTTTGATTGGGGTGACCTATTCAGGTAACCACTATGTTCTCTTTCCTTTGTTCAGCCATAGCCTGCTGCCATAATAATAATAATAATAACAATAATAATAATCTTTATTTATATAGCGCCACCATATTCCGCAGCACTTTACAATATAGAGGGTATAAGCACAGACAAACCAGACATTACATTATAAAAAAAGCTACGTACAAAAACAGAAACGCGGTGTGAAAGGGCCTGCCTGCAAGAGCTTACAATCTATTAGGGTGTATGGGTTGAAACAAAGGGTTACAAGTGCTTGGTTACAATGGTCCAGCCAAGTTAAAAAATAAATGGGGGTATATACATAAAAAGGGATGAAAACCCGCCACCCAACCTACAGCTATATACAGATAAGTGCCTGTGGGTGCCAAAGTTTGGAAGTGTGAATGTGTGAACAGAAATTGGGGGGTTAACAATTAGGGATCTTGATAGGCTTGTCTAAGAAGATGGGTTTTCAGAGTGCCCTTAAAACTGTGATGTTGTGATGTGCCTAATCACATGGGAACATGTTCCAGAGAACTGGGGCAATACGTGCAAAAATCTTGTAGACGGGCATGGGAGGTTCGGATGAGTAGGTTATAATCTTAGATCAGTAGGAGAGGGGAGAGCCCCGGGGAGGGTGGTAAAAACAGAGATGAGGAGGAGATGTAGGGGGGTGCAGCGCTGTGGAGAGCTTTATGGGTAGAGTGATTAGTTTAGTTGTTATTCTGTTTCTGAATAGGGCAGCCAGTGGGGGAGAAATGACACAGGGTAGAGGCATCAGTATAACAGCCATATCAGCAAAGCAATGATTAAAACTATTGGGGTGACCTATTCAGGTAACCACTATGTTTCTTTCCTTTGTTCAGCCATAGCCTGATACATCAGCAAAGCAATGATTAAAACTGTTGTTCTAAACTTGTGTGGTCTTCTGTCCTGTGGACTCTGCATACATCACATCTATTAATGTTTCACAAATTATATATGTGGTGGTACTCTGAAAGCCTATCTCTAATACTGTTCCAGAGTCACTGCCTGCCTCTACATAAAGGTCTCCAGAAACAGAATTACTATCTGCATGCAGCCTGAATTTTTCTGGTGTCTCAAATATATTTACTAGCATACAACTGAATTTTGCAGCATTGAATCTTTTAGGGACCATTCCATCTATAATGTGGCTTTAAGGGGCCTGTATATTAGATACCCCTTAAGTGACTACAACTAAGAAACGACACCCATTAAAGTATTCAAAACAGCATTTAGGAAGTTTATTAACCCTCTCGGTGTTTTACAGAAATAAATGCAAAGTGGTGGGGAAATATCAAAATTTCACTTTTTTTGCAGATTTTCAATTGTTATCCATTATTCACTGGAACATGTTAGATGATAACAGGGAAGCGCAACTCAATATTGACACCTCTGTTTCTGCTGTTTTTTAGAGATATCCCATATGTGGCTCTAGCACGCTATTTGACTCAACCACAAGCCCCAGAATAGGAAGAGCACCTAGTGGTTTTTGGAGTCTCATTTTCATTCTGATTTTCTTTAGGAGCCATTTTAGGTTTTCGGATACCCTAAGATGCCCACAAACCCCTAAAAAAACCTCTGTTTGGAAATTACACCCCTTAATGAATTTATCCAGGAGTGTAATGAGTATATTGATCCCACAGGTGGTTCACAGATTTTTTTAGCATTAGGCTTGGAAAATAAAAAAATAAAAATTTCAACAATCTGCAAATTTAGCTGAAAATGGATCATTTTCACAAGGAATCCTGAATAAAATAGCACCCCAAAATTTATTATGCAATTACGCAAGTTCAACAATACCCTATATGTTGGTGTAAACTGTTGTTTTGGTGCATTTCGGGGTGCACAATGGAGGGGGCACTATCTGGCTTTTAGAATGCAGATTTTAGTGGATGCCATGTCGCATTTGCAAAGCCCCCAAAGTACCAGAACAGGTGAAACCTTCCAGAAGTCACCCCAGTTTGGATTCAACACCCATTTTGGATTCAACACCCCCCTTGAGTCTCATAATTTTTTTAGCATTGGGCCATAAAAATGGGGGGTGGGTGACAATGCAGTTCCACCATTGTTTTTGGGGTTAATTCTTACAGCGTTTGCTGCGTGGTATAAATGACAAGATAACTTTAATATGCGGGTCTGTAGAATTACAATTACAATAATATAAATTTTTAATAGTGTTTTATGTTTTACTACTTTTACACAATAGAAATGTGTGTTGTAAAATCTTGTGTTCTTATGTCGCCATAGTCTGATACCAATAACTAGAAATGGGCGAATTGATTCTAATGAAGTGGAATTCGTTTAGAATTTCAGGAAAACTTCGGTTCGGAACGAAGTCGAACTTTGGGTACTTTGGGTGAACGAAGTGTGCTTTTGATTGATAAAAGGCGCGAGCACATGGCCGCTACATGGGGGCAAAGCACTCTGGAGGAAGAAGGGCATAGCCTTTGCATGACATGTGCAGAGGTGAATTAATTTAAACCTTTACCGCAATAGAAATTTTGCATGTCATGCCCTGGTGGCCTTACCGGGTTATCCTCTTGCCCCGTAGTATTTCTAGCTTCAAAAAACAATAAAAGGGAACCAAATTTTAACGCTAAATCTTAGCCATTTTTTTATTGCAATACCCAAACAGACTGCACATATTTAAAGCTAAAAGGTTTTCGGCATGCATGCTAAAAAGGTATCCTTTACCTGTGATACAACGCTCATAAGCATATGAGAGCTCTCAACCCCGGGCCCGTTGCATTTTGAGTTACGGCGGGTCGACAGCTCCTCCACTACTGCTTTTCAGCGTTGTATCACGGGTAAAGGATACCTTTTTATGATCATGCCGAAAACCTTTTAGCTTATACAATATACTGTGTCACGTCTGTGTTGGGAAATTTTTTGCAAAAAATGGACTAAGCTATGTGCAGAGGTGAACCCAACAAGACCGGCGGGTTTCTGTGACGTCCCCGAAACTATATAAGTGGGGGCACACGCTGGGACTCATACCGCTCTCACTTACGATAGGGAAAAGGTCGCCGCGGCTGATAGCTTTTTACTAAAAATTTGTTTTTATATAGCGTTTCTGGGGGGTGTTCAGCTTGTCTCAAGATTTTCTCTTAATGTTCTATTTTTAATTTTTTGGGGTAATTTGGGTCTGAAATCCAGTGTGCGTCCACTGCAGCTGCATATACATTCAATATCCAAGTGGATCTAAGCCAGTTCCTGTTTATTCATTTAAAAAAAAACAGCGTTTTTACAATACAAAACCACTTCATTTTTGGCTGCTCAAATTTTATTGCGCAATTTTACATCCAGGGTTAATTAAGCGTTGTTTTGCTGGTGTGCTGACCCCAAGAAACCGTCTTTTTCAACGCCAAAAATATATACATTCTTTCCCGTAGCCTAATTCACAGGCCAAAGGTTTATTACAACTGTATCTCTTGTTTGTGGCCCTAGAAAACACGCAATTGTAACACGCTACAAGCTACTAGTTTGTGCGGCTCAATCTTTGCGCAATTTACATCCAAGGGTTAATTAAGCGTTGTTTTGCTGGTATGCTGACAAAATTAAACCCTCTTTTTCAACGCCAAAATATATACATTTTTCCTGTAGCCTAAATTTACAAGCAAAGGTTAATTACAACTGTATCTCTTTTGTGTGGCGTAGAAAACACGCAATTGTAACACGCTACAAAGCTACCAGTTTGGGGGCCTCACCTCTTTGGCGCAATTTACATCCAGGGGTTAATTAAGCATTGTTTTGCTGGTGTTCTGACAAAAATAAACCATCTTTTTCAACACCAAAATATATACATTTTTCCTGTAGCCTAATTCATGTCCGAAAAGGGTTTAAATTAAGCCTGTTTGTGCTTTTACATTTTGTAAAAACACACCAAATGTTTTTAAACAGCACATACAAGTAAATTTTTCCTGGCCATTTGTGGAGCGCAATTTATGTCCAAGGGTTACCCAAGCTTGTTACTGGGTTCATTTAGAGTCAAAAACAGGATGTATATCATATACAGCTATCATCATCAAACAGTGTCTGTACATTTAGAACAAACAGTATGTCACAAGAGAGGTGGCAGGCTCTGCACCTGTGAGTGGCAGTGGCAACAAACATTCCTGGAACAGGCCCAGGTCGCAGCACAGCAAGGGATGTCACAGCAGGGGTCACTCCCGGGGAGGCCACAACTGCCGCTGTCATCTACGGGCCCTGTTTGTTCAGCAACCCAAGGGTTTTTGATTGGTTGACTAGGTCACCTCTTTCCTCCCAGAGACATCTGAAAACCCCCACCCAAGAGTCGGGGGGAACCCAAAACAAAAACCCTTAGTTGGAAAGGCCCCGGGGGAGGGGTCAGGGGCCCCACAGTCCTCAGCCCGCCTCTTTTCCCATCCGGTTTCCCTCAGCCAGAGATCTACTATTTGGTCGGGGGCTCAGCCCCACTATAAACAGGATGAAAAATTGAGGAGGGCATCAGCAGCTTTTGGGCAGCGAAGAAAGGGGCCATATCCCCTGCTTCTTGCTTTAGGGGGAAAGATAGAGTGGAGGTGGCATGGGAGGCATTTTTGGGAGGTCAGCCTGGAACCAAGCCCCGGTGATGAGGACAGCAGTACGATGAAAAAACAAATAAGATGTTAGCCACCCACTTGGGAGGGGGGTGAGGCAAGCGTTCATCATGTCGGGAGAAGAGGGCGTCAGCTTGCCGTCAGGCAGCAGCGCACCCCAGCAAGGGGGGTTTGGGCCGTGAGTCACAGGAAGCGCAGTGTGAGGTGGGGAGCCAAGCGGCCTAAAAAACCCCCGCCCAGGCCAAAAAGTGCGCACGGGACTCAGCGGGGGAGCGGGGCAGAAAACACTCGTGGGGACGTTGCGGAAAATCGATATCGGGTGGGGCGTTTTTGCAAAGACACCGGGGGACCAATAGGGGATATGAGTTTGGTGGGCAAAAGGAGCGTGGCCAGGGGCTAACTTGGCCCCACCCCTGCGTAAACATCAGCGCACCACCGGGGGCCGGGGAAACGTGACCAATGTGGTGGCATCCTCCGCCGCAGCAAAAGCAGCAGCAGCAGCGCCCAGGGGCACGCACCCATTGCAGCCTAAAGGCCCCCCACCCTCAGAAGGGACTTTTTCTCTTTGACATCATCCCCCGGTCCAATACCCTCCCTCGCTACTCATGGCCCGCAGTCTTCAGCGACGATTGCAAAAGGACAACTTAAATGCTCCAACCACCTAAGGGCAGCAGCGACCGTGCTCCGTCAAGTTTTTGGGTTTTTCAGCCCTCCCTTTTCAAATGGTGGACCTGCACCATTCAGAGAACTAAGGGCTTGTCCCGACCGAGAGGAGGTTCCAACCCGTAATTTTTTTTCCAAAAAGGCGTCCCAGCACTTAAAAAATATGTAAAAAACAGAAGGGGGGGCCAGTCCTTGAGCTTATGGGTTTTTTTCCAAAGGGTGCAGGAGGCGGACTCTGGAGCTGAATGGGGTCAGGCCAGTACATGTCCTTTCGGCCCACTGGTGAAAGTGCTTCCGCCCAGGCACACCAACAACTTGGACAGGAGACCCCGCTTCCCTCCCCACGTTGTCAAACTGTGCCCTGCCCCAAATGTCCGCCTCCTCCCCCCCACCATCAACACCATCCACCCTCCACAAGAAATACCCATAATCCCACATGTTAGGGCACACGGTGTCACGCAGTTCTACACCTGGCTTGCCTCGGCGAAAAAAAGTCGCACAGGGGGAGGAACTGCCCGCGTCAGCAGCAAGAAATAAAAGTTTGGCTTTCCCGCGCCAACTGCAAATGGAAACCATGGTGAGGGAAATGGGGGGGAAAACCTGGTGTCCGCGCTGCACCAAGAGCGATGGCCATGCGCCCTGCATGGCGCCGTGTTCAATCGGGTTGTAAAAAGGGTTTCCTAGTCTTCCCCCGTCTTTAGAACATTCTGAAAATGGCCAGGAAAAGTGCATGCACTTATCCATTCGTAAAACCCAAAACCCCCCCTTTTGGTTCAGCCAAAGGGCCTCCCCCAACAAAACCGAAAATGATGTTTCCCCCCGCTGGAATTCCAGCCTGCACATTTTGGACCGCTGTATGAACAGAAAAGGGCCCCTTTAAAACGATTTTTTGATGACCAGGCAGACAAAAAATTTTCCCCCGGGTTTAACTTTTTTTCACCATTGGCAGCTCAGCTGACACCTCCCGTTTGTTGGGGCCATTCGAGGGGGCGAGTTATTTGTCACCCGCCAGGACTACGGATAAAATAAACGTCATTCCACGTTTTCATGTCCTGGAACAGTGCTAAAAATCCGTCTGGGCAGGGACTGGAGACGTGGGGACTACATCCGTGGCCACATAGCCCGGGGGGGTGAAAAGGAGGATGAGGAGGGGGGGGGAAATTGGGCAGAAGCATTGTCGGGAAATGAGTTTTTTTTCCCCAGGCAAGAGAGGGGAGCAGGACAGCTGGAGGAGGGGAGGGAGATGAGGAAGAAGGCAATCCCCCCAAGCCCGTGGCGGTATACAGGGGAAATGGAGGCGGACCCCCTCGGACACGGGCAATGGCCCGCAGCAGCTTTTTTTGCCGGGTGGTGAAGCCAATAGTCCATCCGGAAAGGGGGATGACTTTTTGGCCTCCCCCCCTATTGGCCCCTCGCTACCGGTCCAAAATGGAGCCTTTTTCCCCGCTATTGAGAGGGGGGACAAAATCAAATACTATTGGGAAAACCTCCGAATCATTGGCTGTGCCCATGTGCGGCCCTCGTCCCTCCCTACAGGTCGATGGGGGGTTTTCTCAGCGCTCAATACTACGCCGGGTGCTGGGGGGAAAGGGGGGGGGTAGGGAACCCGCCCCTCAGTATAACCTAAGTCGGGGTCACTTATGGCACTTTCCCTTTACCCCTTTGTGGGGGGGCAGTCGCCAGCAGCAGGGAGGGCCTGGAGCATCCCTAACCAAAAAGGGTTTTGGGGCCCACTTGGACAGCACTCTGCACCCAGTTAGAAGGTCCCTGGACTGCTGGGGCCAAACTGGAGTGGGCCGCAACTTGCCGATTTTTCAGTGGAGAACCTGTCCTGCCCGGCCCGTATGTGGCATCAAGGGTGTTTTTATGCGGGGGGGGCCATGTTACCAAAGGAACCCCCCCTTTAACCCGGGAAATGAAAAAAGCGTGGACGGCCAGGTTTCCACACCCAATGAAATTAGGGTAGTCTGGGTTCAAACTACCCCTCAGCCACTATTCTGATGCCGCCCCCCGCCTGTGCCACACATCTCCATTTCTCCCCTGCCTACCACCATCTTTACCAGGAACTGGTATTGCCACCCACCCCAAAATCTGTCATTGGCCATTTATGCCTCATGTGCTGGCTTGTTGCTGTTTGCCGTGACATCCCCACTGTGTCATTTGCCCCTTCTGACCCTGCGTGCCCCTGCAGGCCTCACCTCCCAAATTTCCCGTCCCCTTGGCCACTTGTGGCCTATTTTCCTTTTTTTTCCCCTCCAAATTTGTCATTGGCCACTGTCTGACCTCATGCTGCTGCTGTGGTCGCCATGTCCCCCAACTGTGTCATTTTGCCCCCTGGCCTGACCCATGCTGCTGGCCCCTGACCTCCGCTCTCTCATTGGCCACTCGGGCTTTCCCCTGTTTTCCACCCTCCAAAAATTCTTGTGCCACTCCTACCTCAGCTGCTGCTGGACCCGCCGTGCCTCCCCCACTGGTAAAATTTTCCACACCTTGCCTAAATACGTTTTGGGGGCCACCCCAAATGTCAAATTTTGGGCCCCTGCCTACCCGTATGCTGCTGTTGTACCTCTACACTGTGTGATTGTGCCACTCGTGGGCCCAAACTGTTTTGGCCCACCTCCAGAAAACATTGGCCCCTTTTTTGACCCCCATCTGCTGCTGGGCTGCGCCGTGTCCTCCACACTGGTTCCCCTTGTGCCACTTTCTGACCCTTTTTATTTGGGTGCTGTGGTTTTGGCCGTGTCCTCCCACACTGGGCATTGGCCCCCAAACTGCCTGACCCCCTGCTCTGCCGCCGGGACCCCCCGCCCCTCTCCAGTCCCTTGTGCCCCCTGTGGCTTCCCCTGTTTTTGCCACCCCCCAAATGTTTGTGCCACTGGGCCACCTAACTGTGCTGTTGGTGACCTCCACCCCTTTGGGGTTGTGCCACTCTGGGCCTAATCTTTTTTGCCACCCCAGAATGTCCATTGTGCCACTGCCACCCCTGCTTTTTGGGGGCCGTGCCTCCCCTCAGTCATTTGGCCATTCTGTGGTTCCTCCTGTTTTTGCCACCTTTTCCGAAATGGGCATTTTGCCACTGCCCGACCTATCTGCTGCGGTGACCCCCCCTTGTATTGTGCCATTCGTTTCCCCCCTTTTTTTTTTGCCACCTCCAGAAAAAGTCATTGTGCCACTGTTTAACCCCGACTCCCCGTGGGCTTTTGCCGTTCCTCCCCGTTCATTGGGTCCAAATTTAGGGGCCCCCCATGCGGGGCTTTCGTGGCTTCTGTTCCTCCCCGTGTCATTGTGCCATTTCCCTTTATGCTCTTTTCTGTGGCTGGGCTGTGTTCCACCTGTGTCATTGGTGCACCCAACCTCAATGCTTTCTGCGCCGTGACCTCCGCTCTCAGTCATTGTGCCATTCGTGGCTTCCTCCCGTTTTTCCACCTCCAAAGTCATTGTGCCATTTTCCCAAAATCATACCTGCTGTTTGAAACCCCACCTCATCATTGTGCCCTTTGGCCTAGTCCTTTTTTTTTGACCTCCAGAATGTCATTGTCCCCCTGCCTAACCTCATGCTTCTGCCGCCGTGGGGCCTCCGCTCCAGTCATTGTGCCTTTTTTGTGGCTTCCTCCTGTTTTGCCACCTCCAGAATGTCATTGTGCCATTTCCACCCATACCGCTGCTGTTGTGACCTCTACACTGTTGTTGTGCCACTTGTGGCCTAATACTGTTTTGCCACCCCCAGAATGTCATTGTGCCACTGTTTACCTCGCTGCGCTGTGGTGCTGCCGTGTCCTCCACACTGGTCATTGGCCATTTTGACCCCATGTGCTGCTGTGGCTGCTGCCGTGTCCCCACACGGTCATTTTTGCCCCTTTCCCCGAAACCCCATGCTGTGCTGTGGTGCTGCCGTTCCTCCACACTGTGGTTGTGCCCCTGCCTGACCTCCTGCTGCTGCCGCCGTCACCTCCGCTCTCAGTCATGGTGCCACTCGGTGGCTTCCTCCCCGTTTTTCACCTCCAGAATGTCTTGTGCCATGCCTGACCTCATGCTGCTGCCGCCGTGACCCTTCCTCCCTCTTGTGCCATTCTGTGGTTCCTCCCGTTTTGCCACCTCCAGAAAGTCATTGTGCCACTGCCTGACCCCTGCGCTGTGGCTGCCGCCCTCACCCCCACTCTGCACTAATGTTGCCACCTGAGCTCTCAGCTTGTTTTTTTTTCCCGCTTTCCCCCTGCTGACTTTTTCAGGGTACATTCCCCCTTGAGTTTTTTTGGCATTTTGCCCCTTAGTGCCCCGGGAATTTTATAGTGAAGCGATTCTAAGAGCGGCGGCATCATCTGGTGTCATACAAACACAACATTTGTATGAAGACCAAACCAAGCTCCCTCTGCATATTTAAGCATGGGACAAGTTCTACGCACCCCCAGGGCCCGTGAGCCTGGAAATTCTTTTTCAACATTTGTCCCAAAGTAATTCGGACCGAATTTATTTTTGTCAAAATTTGGGGAATGACCCAATCGAATTTTGGAAATTTTGCCCTCTCACCATAACTTTTTTTATTTTTCTGCATAGGAGCTGATTAATTGCTTGTTTTTTGCGGGATGATTAACCATTTTCATTGGTACCACTATGGGTCTCATGTGATAATTTGATTGCTTTTTAGTAAGATCTTTGGGAGGCAAGATGAACAATATATAGCAAACCTGGTTATGTTTTTTATTTTTTACAGCGGTCACTATGCGATATAAATGACATGCTAACTTTACAGATTGATATGATTACAGCGATACTCAATTTGTATATTTTTTATGTTTTACTGCTTTTACACACTAAAACACTTTTATTCAAAAAAGAAAAAAAAAACATTTTTGCATCACCATAGTCTGAGAGCCATAACTTTTTTTTTATTTTGCTGCATATAGATCTGTGGATAGGCTTGTTTTTTGTGGAATGAGATGATGTTTTATTGACACCATTTTGAAGAGGGCAGGATGTTTTGATAATTTTTAAAACCATTTTTTTGAAAGCAGGGTGATGAAAATACTGTAATCCAACTAATACGTTTAATTCTTTTTTTAACAGTGCTCACCATGCAGTATACATGCCATTGGTCAATATGATTATATCAATACCCAATTTATATAGCTTTTTTATGTTGTAGCATAATATTTATGCATCACTATCTTCTAATAGCCATAACTTTTTTTATTTTTCCATGTATAGAGTTGTGTAAGACCCTTTTTGGTGGGGCAAACTGTCATTTTTATTGGTTTCACTTTGGCATCTATTTGATTTTTTGACCACTTTTTATTCCATTTTATGTGCTGCAGGATGAACAAAAATTGCAATTCTATGACTTTAACGGCGCTCATCGGGTTAAATAACATAACAGATATATAGACTAAGTTATTACACATGTGGCAATACCAATTATGCATACTTTATTTATTTTTGATCTTTTTAGGTTGATTGCCATTTGTAAAAGGCAGCTTATGATTTATTTATTTTTTTGTGGTTTACTTATTTTGTTTACCTTTTAATTTTTTTTTGTTTACTTGTCCCAATAGGGAACTTGAATCAGTGATCTTCAGATCACTGTTACCATGTTTATCAGTACAAAACAGTACTGTTATGCACTATAACTGTCAATCACTATGCCCGGCCGAGCTCTCAAGGCATGGCCAGGTGTATTGAAGTCACAGGCAACCCAGAAGCCTTCGTTAGGCTTCCATCTTGCCAGGGAGAGAATTGGCACAGCACAGCATTGGAACAGAGCTCCCTCTGTCTTCCCCTTAGTTGCTGAGGCTACGATTGACTGCAGCTACTAAAGGGTTAATCGCCACGCTCAGAGTGAGCTCTGTTCATGGGCGACAAAGTATGAGGCTAGCTGTAATATACAGCTGGTTCCATGCTCTGATCATGCTAGGTCCACTTTTGAATCCGCATGATGTCCAGGATGAACCTTTATGTCCATTTGGGGGAACACCTTCCTGGTCAGGACATATAGAGGTTGAAGGAGCAAAATTAAAGTAATTCCTTGTGGGATGGAATTGAAAAAAGAAAAAAATTGGGGGGCAACTTATTTTTTACAGAGTTCATGGAGCAAAATAAAGGACATGCTATCTTCATTCTCTGGTTCAGTACAATTTCATCAATACCAATTTATAGAGTTGTCATTATGTTTTACTATGTTTGGACAATGTATGTGTTTTCTGTATCGTGGACTTGAATCCATAGTACCAAACTTTCCTCTTTTGTTTTTGTCTTATGCTTAGCAATTTCTTTAATATATACGCCTGTAACCACTGCCTTCATAGTATCACAAACTTTTGCAGTGCTAGCCAAGGTAACAATTGTATCAAAATTATTCTGCAACCCCCCAGTTTTACTATGTTAAAAAAAATAATTGCTTTGTATCGCCATTTTCCAAGACCAGTAACTTTTTTTTATTGTTGTCATTGGCGCTGTATGATAGCACATTTTTGGGGGAAGAGGTTAGTTTTCTTGGGACC
>JAODAL010071913.1:0-15337 GCA_025379985.1 Phyllomedusa bahiana
GGGGCACTGGCTACAGGGGGCACCTGGCTACAAGGCGGACACTGGCTACAGGAGGCAATTGACTACAAAGGGGACACTGGCTACAGGGGGGACACTGGCTACAGGGGGCATTTGTCTACAGAGGGGACACTGGTTACAAGGGGCAACTGGCTACAAGGGGCAACTGACTACAAATGGGCAACTGGCAACAAGGGGACACTGGCTACAAAGGGCAACTGGCTACAGGGGACACTGGCTACAGGGGGACACTGGCTACAGGAGGACACTGGCTACAAGGGAGCAACTGTCTACAAGGGGGACACTGGCTACAGGGGGACACTGGCTACAGGGGGGACACTGGCTACAATGGGGCAACTGGCTACAGGGGACACTGGCTACCGGGGGACACTGGCTACAGGGGACACTGGCTACAAGGGGAAACTGGCTACAAGGGGGACACTGGCTACAGGGGGGACACTGGCTACCAGGAGCAACTGGCTACAGGGGGACACTGGCTACAAGGGGCAACTGGCTTAAAGGGGGACACTGGCTACAAGGGGAACACAGGCTACAGGGGCAACTATCATGGCTGCTGGGGCTACTATTTGGTTTTCAGTAAATTTATTTTCAGTAAATTTAAATTTATTGTTATTCTTGTCAGTTTCAAACTATTTAAGAGACTATTGTGTTTTTTTTTCTTTAATCGAGAGGTAGCAACAATTTTGTTCATGTGTATAGCTCTTCCAGACTTGGAGCCCACATTCACTTCCCTGCCCAGTAGGTCCGGGGAGCGGCTGGCATGGGGGGCCCCATCCAAAAGCTTGTTTTGTGACCAAAGCTTCTCTAGTTACGCCTCTATCTCTAACAATAATTTATAAAAGAATACCTGCCCAAAAATATAGTTTTATTATATCACTGATCTTAATAGGATTTTTTTAAGCTTGAGGCCTGAAAGTCACAGATATTAGACTAAAAATTTTTATAAGTTACCGAATCACTATTCTTATTTAGAATTTTAAATACATAACTAGTTTTTATCAGTTTCATTAACTAAATAACTCTTTACAGCTTGATTTTTATAATACAGATACAAATAATTATCTCTGCTTACTATATGATATATATTTATATATATATATATATATATATATTATATATATATATATATATGTAAGCAGAGATAAATATTTATATCTGTATTGTAAAATTCAAGCTGTAAAGAGTTATATAGTTAATATATATACACACACATTTTATGCCCTTTTAGACACAGTATGAAGTACAAGTATTACATAGCACATATTTTTTTTGTGAAATATTAGAATAGAAGTATTTTTTATCATGTTTTCGGTTGACCTACCCTGACAGAAACATGCAAGGAAATAAATATGTGTTTATGAAGAAAAACAGTCAACCTTAATAAGTGTCAAGCAAAACTATATTCCTTCTTATCTTATTTGACCTACCCTCATACCAGTACATGAAAGGTACAAAAGTTGAAGACATAAAGCAGTCAACATGAATTTCTATCAAATTCTTTAAATATGCAGATGTAACTTGTGCACTGTAAACTTGTAAGCAGCATTTGCATTAATATGAATATGTAATACAACCTTTGGCAAAAAATTTGGAATCACCATGCTTTCAATATACTGATCCAGTTTTTCACTTCAAAGCAAATACACAAATCACAAATAATAAGGTGGTACAAAACAATGTTTAATAGCTGAACATTCTGGCTTTGTTAATTAATATCATATAATTTTCCAGATCAGGTAGAAAACTTAATTTTAATTAGCAATTTTTTTTCTGTTCCTCAGAATTTTATTCTAGTCTGAAATGGACTTAAGGATTGAAAAACAATATTTTACATCAAGCTGGTATTATCTTTTTCAAACAGTGGTAGTAGTTTACTTGTCAAGATGGAGCTTTTTCATGCACCATTTTTTATAGTACCATATATTTTTAATTGGATTGATATCCAAACAATTTGCTAGCCATGCCATTGAGGCAACTTAAAAGGGTTTTACGGGATCTTTTTATTTGCTATTGAGCTCACAACTTAATTACATTGAACTTTGTAATTGATACTCATTAAAAATTATTTACCTGTTGTGCTTTGCAAAAAACAGGCAGAGAGCCCTTTACTCCCCTTCTTCCTACTTCCTGCATACCATGTGATTTCAATTGATCACATGGCTTGAATGGATGTTTTGTCATCACTCAGTGGGTGTGCTTTGAAGCCCGTCTCAGCTCAGGAAAACACGCCTGTAGTGGGAGTGACCTGAGCAGAGAAAATCTGGCTGTCTCTAGTGACTCATCAGTCACTATGTAAACAGAGGTGCTGACAGGAAAATAATCAATACAGAACTGGAGGGAGAGGGTGTTATACATGTGGAATTATACACACTTGCAGTGATAACTATGTGTACATAGGAACTCATCACTTCTAGTTGCTAGAGTCTAGCTGCCTTCATTATTGTGCACTGTTTTCACTTCGTCTGATAGGAGGAGAAGTCTTTTTTATAGATTTTCTAAATAGACCTTTTACCTGGTCAGAAGACTTGCATTGTTTGCTTAGCTGAATGTGCATTAGGACCTCTGAGATGATCCAGCAGCAGTCAGAAAAAAGTTTGCCTACTGCTATTTATAGTAGTGGTGCCAAGGTAAAGCATTATGAGATGCTGTCCTGACATCACTGGGTGCAGGGATGATGACACATCCCCTACAGCAGGTCAAACGTATACATTTTGATACGAAAAATCAGTATTGGAACATATAGTTTGACATATCCATAAACTCTAATGGGTCAAAGATAAAGTCAAAGGAACATACTTTGACTAGGTTGACTCCATTTGTGTCCATATACTCTTTTCTTATAGGTTCAGAAAAGTGTAGTGTATTACGCTGATTTGTCCCGCTAAAAACATATGCTGTTTTTTTTGCTTTAACCCCTTCACGACCCTGGGCGTATGACTACGTCCTAGGGCCGCTCAGGGGCTTTGCAGGGGGATCGCACCGCGACCCCCCCGCACAGCCGCCGGGTGTTAGAGGCTGATCGCAGCTAACACCCGGCAGTAACAGCGCCGGTGGGTGGCTCCGCCCCCGCTGGCGCTGTTTAACCCATCAGACACCGCGGCAAAGATGGCCGCGGCGTCTGAATGAACGCCGATCGGTGCCGAGCACCGATCGTTACGGTCATCGATGATCCGATGACCGGACATGGTGGGGAGCCTTGTGAAGGCTCCCATCACTTACCCTGGCCGATTTGCCCCACTTCCGTCCGCAGACAGGAAGTGGGGAAACCGCCATCTTTGTACACCCTAATGCATTGCCTATGCAATGCATTAGGCTGTATTAACAATCGCGCCTCCTAGTGGTCAAGCACCATAGGGGGACTAAATGTTACAGTAAAAAAAATATATATATAAAGTTTTAAAGTACAAAAAAAAGTATTAAAAGTTCAAATCACCCCCTTTCCCCATTTTACAAATAACATCATTAAAATAATAAAAAGTTACAAATATTGGTATCGTCGTGTCCGAAAAAGTCCGATCTATAAAAATATAACATCATTTATCCCGTACGCTGAACACCGTAGAAGAAAAAAAATTCCAAATGCCAAAATTGTGTTTTTTGGTCATTTTACGTCACTCAAAAATGGAATAAAAATTATCAAAAAAGTCGCATACATTCCAAACTACTAGCGATAAAAAGTACACTTCAGCCCACAAAAAAATGCACCCTCACTGACGTCCGTAGGTGTTAGTACAAAAAAGTTATTGGTAGCACAAACTGGCGCTGCGGCGCAAATGTCAAAAATAGAAAGTGTTTGGAATTTTTTTACGGTACCAAAACATAATGGAACATGTTTGGTATTGCCGGATGTGTAACAACCTGTAGAATACAGATAACACATTATATTTACCGAAGATTGAACGCCGTAAAAGCAAATCACCCAGAAACATGGCGAAAATACGTTTTTTTCTCACAATTTGTCCCACTTGGAATTTTTTTGCGGTTTCCCAGTATATTCTATAGTATAGTGAATAACACCATTAGAATTTACATCTTGTCCTGCAAAATAAAAGCCCTCATGTGTCTATGTAGGTGGAAAAATAAAAAAGTTATGGCTTTCAGAAGGCGAGGAGGGAAAAACGAACATGTCACACAAAAAAAACGCCGGGTCCTGAAGGGGTTAAAGGGTTTGTCTCTAGAGATGGGCAAATCGATTCGAACGAAGTGGAATTTGTTTAGAATTTCAGGAAAACTTCAGTTCTGCACGAAGCCGAAATTTGTGTGAACGAAGCATCTTTTTTTTGTAAAATGGCCACAAGCACTTTGTTTTTCATGGGGCTTTTGAACTCGGGGGAGGAAGAAAGGGGGGCCTTAAATTTCCATGTGCAGATACGAACCCCAAATCGGGGGATTTGGGGGGATTCTGTGACGTCAAAACCCCCCCCCCCCTTAATTTAAGGACGGCCCCAAACGCTCCTCACGCCCTTCTTGGGGCCTCTTGGCAAACAGCTTTCCCTTTGGCTGTTTTTTTTGTTTAAAAGATCTCATTTTTTAAATTTCCCCTGTTGTATTGGGGAATTTTTTAAATTTTCAAGAAAATCCACTCAATCCTGATAGTTTGTTTGGGGGAAGAAATTTACAGACCGCTTTTTCTGCCCATTATTTCAATTTCTTTTGTTGATTAGAAAATTTTTAAAATTTTCAAGAAATATACTCAAACCCCTGATAGTGTTGTTTTTGGGATAAAAAAGACAGACTGTTTTTCTGCGCCATTATTTCTTTTTTCCCCTGTTGTTTTGGGGAAATTTTTAAAAATTCAAGTAACCCAAATAAACCCCTGAAGTGTTTTTATTGGGATAGAAATACAGACCGCTTTTTCTTCTTCAAATAGTTCTTCCATAATTTGGAGGTTTGCTTTGGGTCATTGTCCTGTTGCAGGATGAAATTGGCTCTAGTCAAGCCCTGTCCACAGGGTATGGCGTGTTGTTGCAAAAATGAGTGATAGCCTTCCTTATTCAAAATCCCTTTTATCTTTTACAAATCTACCACTTTATCAGCACCAAAGCAACCCAGACCATCACATTACCTCCACCACTCTTGACAGATGGCATCAGGCACTCTTCCAGCATCTTTTCAGTTGTCCTGTATCTCACAAATGTTCTTCTGTGTGATCTAAACACTTCAAACTTTGATTTGTCTGTCCATAAATCTTTTTTTTTTTCCAATCTTCCTCTGTCCAATGTCTGTGTTCTTTAGCCCATATTAATATTTTCCTTTTATTAGCCAGTCTCAGATATGACTTTTTCTTTGCTACTCTGCACTGAAGGCCAGCATCCCGGAGTCGCTTCTTGACTGTTGACACTGGCGTTCTGCGGGTACTATTTAATGAAGCTGCCAGTTAAGGACCTGTGAGGCGTCGATTTCTCAAACTAGAGACTCTGATGTACTTGTCTTGTTGCTCGTTTGTGCAGCAGGGCCTCCCGCTTCTCTTTCTACTCTGGTTAGAGCCTGTTTGTGCTCTCCTCTGAAGGGAGTAGTGCACACTGTTGCAGAAAATCTTCAGTTTCTTGGCAATTTCTCACATGGAACAGCCTTCTCTTTTTCTGGCCATTTTGCGAGTTTAATCGAACCAACAAATAAGATGCTCCAGATTCTCAACTAGCTCAAAGGAAGGTCATTTTTATAGCTTCTTTAATCAGCAAAACTTTTTTCCCGCTGTGGATAACATTAACTTTACACAAGGGTTTTCATGGGTGTTAAAATTTCAATTAGCTTTTCTTACCAGTTAGCAAAACCAATGTTTCCACTAGAACACGGAGTGATGGTTGTTGGAAATGGGCCTCTAACATTTGTAGATATTGCCATTACAACCCGACATTTGCAGCTAGATTAGTCATTTCCACATGAACAATGTTAGAGTGTATTCCCATTCATTTAATGTTAGTTTCATGAAATTAACTGTGCTTTGCTTTAAAAATAAGGAAATTCATAAGTGACCCAAACTTTTGAACAGTTGTATATATATTTATATTATATATATATATATATATATATATTATATATATATATATTATATATATCCACACCAAAATATTATATATATATATTATATTTATATATATATATATATATACTTATATATTATATATATATATATATTTTAAAATACAGCTGAAACCAGAAGTTTACACACATTATATAAAAAGACACATATGTATGTTTTTCTCGCTATATGACATGAAATCAGGTTACACCTTACCCATCTTAAGTCAATTAGGATTATCAAAATAATTTGTATTTGCCAAATGCTAGAATATAGAAAGCAATGGAATTTTTAAGGCATTTTTATTAATTTCTGCAAAGCCCAAAATTTTTACTTTTACATTTCCCAATTTTTTGTATTTTGTAGCTTTTCCCCTTAAACTGTAAAAAATTGGGTCAAACGTTTAGGATATCCTTCCAAAAGGGGTTTCTACAATAGTCGGTAGGAATTGTGGCCCTTCCTCCTGCCCAAAAATTGGGTAACGACCCAGGTTTGTCGGAAACTTTGCTTGGACCTCCCTTTTTCCCGCTTTGCCCATGACCTTTTTACTTTTTTTGGAGGAAAAAGGGATAAGTTTGGGAAAGCCTAAGAACCCCCACCCCAAAACTGTAAAAACCCCAGGGGTGGAAGCATCACAGGGGTTTGGCCCACACAAAGACCTGATTCAATCCTATTAAAAAAATTTTCCCACAACGTGATACTGCCCCCCCCATGTTTCAAAATTTGGGGGATGGTGTTCTTAGGTTTCCCAAAGCTTACCCTTTTTTTTCCCCCAAAAAACATATTGAATTTTATCATGGCCAAACAGTTCAAAACAGGGCATGTCTCCAAAAATGTAAATCTTTGTTTCTGTGTGCATTTTCAAACATTAATCTGGTTTTTATATGTTTCTTTTGGAATTTAAGGGGCTTTTTCCCTGACAGATTTGGCCTTTAGCCCTTTGTAATGGATGGGGTAGTGGACCCACTGGACTGCCGCAAGTGGTGGTAGAACCCAACACCAGGGAGCGGGGGGCCTAAAGTGGGTCCCGGTTTTTACCAGACCCCCCGGGGGCAAAGCGGGATGGCCCTTGGCTGCGGCGGGTTTCCCCCAAAGGTCACTACTACCCCTGATGTGACTTGTTTGGGGGAGGGGGGCCCAAAGGGGCACAACGTGGTACAGAATCGGCGGGAAAAAATCGGGGTCGGGCCAAAAAGGTCAGGGCGGGCCATAAAGTTTCATGGTGTTAGACGGGCGTAAAGGGGAACTGGTCCCACGGAAGAGACGAAATGAAGTGACAAAAGGCTTCCTCGCATAGGTATGGGCACTATGGAATCGTTGAGGTCAAGGAAGAGGCACGCTTGCCCTTTAAATTTAACAGAGCCAGCGCTCATGTGCGCTCTGGGTGGCAGACGGCTAAAACAGAGCAGGAGCGTGGTAGGTAGGACAGGCCCGGGGGGAGGGGGGTTGGGGCCCGCGGAGCCACCCGCCCCGGATGCAAGGGGGCCCAGCAGGGCCTTTGGCATTTCACCCCTTTGGTCTCCCCCCCCCCCTTTCTGGCTGAAAAAAATTATGCAACCCCTCGGCCCAAATGATTTTTTCCCTATGGCCCCCAACGATTTTTCCTCAGGCCCGAACCCCTTCCAATCAAAAAGGGAAAATGATTTTTCCCCCGCTGATGGTCTTCAGACATCAGAGGTTTTTCTCCACCGGGGCGGGGATGATAAGCTCCGGGGAAAGTCCCTTTTTCAAGATAACGGGTTTTAAAAGCAGTTTAAGCGGGGGAAGACGTGGAAGGAGTTCGGGGATCCGCATCAAGGGGGAAGCGGGGAGCTTGAAAGCCACTGGGTTGATCTTTTCAGGACCCCCGAGGTGGGTGGGGAAACCCATTTTGGGTAAGACGGAATCTTCAGGGGATATTTTTGGGGAGGTTTAGCCAGACCATATCCCTGGGGGTGAACGAGGGGGGGGCCCTTCCCTGTACTTATCTGCTCGTAGCTTAAATCTTGGTGGGGGGTGATGCAGAGAATCCCGAGTGGCTTTTCCCAGGGCCCCCGGGTTTCAAAAACCCAAGATGTGCACGGCAGGGGATTCAGAGCCCGGGGGACAATGGGAGGGGTGGGCGGGGGATGTAGCCCAAAAACCCAAAAAAAAAACGGAGAAGCCCCCGAAAGACTCCGAACCCAGAGGGGGAATTGTTAGCGAACTCTGCCCAAGGTAACAAGCCCGCCCAAATCACCCCTACTGAGCTGAACAAAGGGGGACGTAGGAAATTTTTCCCAGGATTGGTTGACTTTTTCCAAACCTCCCTTGTTGGTCGGGGGTTTGGTAAGCAGAGGGGGAAGTCCGGGATCAAGCTGAGAATAGGGGCCCCACCAGAACCCTGGAGAAAAAACTGTCCCCGCGACCCAAGAAAAGGGTTTTAAAGGGAAAGGGGCCATGCAAACGGAAAAACATTTGGGAAAGAAGAGGGTTCCCAGACGAGGCGGGAGGGAAAACCCCGGGGGCAGTGGTAAAAAGGGTTTTGCCTTCTTGGGAAAATCAATCAACGAGGGACCCAGATGACCCAGTAGGGAGGATCCATAATAAAGTCCATGGCAAAAAGGGACCACAGGTGGTCGGGAATGGGCAGCGGCAGAAGCAAATCCCGCGGGGTTGAGGGGGGGTTTGGTCTTGTTGGGGGCCCACACGAGGAGCAAAAATCCAAAAAGCCCTTTGGGACTCCCGGTCAGGCAAACCAATAGTAGGGGCTTATAAGCGGGGTTTCTTCTTTCGTATACCCGGGTGTCCAGCAACCCGAGAGCCAGGCCCCCATTAGGATTTTCCCTCGAAGAAACAGGACAAAACTTTAAGTCTTGCCAGGGGGAAATTCGGGAAAGACCCAAACCGGAGCGCAGAAATCGGGCAGTTAGGGGGAAAATGTTTGGGGACGGGGAGAAAAATTCCCCAAAACCCACGACGCCCCGGGGCCCCGGACGGGGCCTCCCCTTGCGTTTTTCTTGGCCGGGCGAAAATGGATCACAAAAGTTAAAGTGCGAGAAAAAAAGGGAGCCCAACTAGCCTCCCGGGGGAAATTAAAGGCGCTGAGCCGTTTGGAGGTACACAAGATTCTTGTGGGGAGTTTTTTGAAAACCCGGATGGCGAGCCCTTTCAGCAGTTTGCCCCAAAGTTTAAAGGGCCCCAATTTAAAGGGCCCAACAACTCGCGGTCTTCAATAGTGTGTTTTTGGCCGGAGAAAATTTGTTTTAGAAAAAAAAACCCCAAAAGAAACAGAATTTGCCTTGGAAATCCCTTTGAAAAGGAGAAAACCCCCGGGCCCCACAGAGACGCTTTCCACCCCCGGGGAAAAAAACGGTTTCTGATGTCCAGATGGGGTCAAGACGGGGGCTTTTGGCAAAGGCCCCCCTGGGGGGGGGGCCAGGGAGAACGCACCCGGGTGGGCCCGCTTTTTGGCCCTCTCCCTAGGATTCCCCGACTTTTTTAGTGGGGGGCCAAACAATGGGAACCACCATTTGTGGACTTTGGGGGGGTAAACTGGCGGGGTTTAATTTGCGAAGCACAAGAACCGCTGGGGGCCCGGGGAGGGGGGGGGGTTTGGGAAAGGGCCCACTGCAGGAGGGCCCTTTGGATAGGGGGGGGCCGGGACCCATCTGAAGCCCCTTGGCGAGTTAATATAATCCTAGGAAGGGAAAGACTGGACTGGTAAAAAACTGGCACTTCTCAAATTTGGCAAAAAAAAAAAAAAGTTGATTCCCCCCGAAGACTTTTGAGGACCGGGGCGCAATGGAGACGGGTTTGGGACTTGACATCAGGCGAGGAAAATCAGAATACGTCCGATTAAAGACCAAAGCAGGAATTTAAAAGGGGCGCTTTGAAACACCTCAGGGGCATTGCAGAGGTCATCTAAATATTCGAAATACCCGTCCCGGGTGTTGAATGCCTTCTCTCACTCGTCGCCCTCCTGGATTCAGATAAGGTTATAGGGCCCCCCCCCAAATGCAGTTTGGGGGAAGAAAACCTGGGTTTTCCCCGAAGCCAGTCGAAAGAGCTGTGATTTAGAGGCAGCGGGGTAACGGTTCTTCACCGTTTTTTTTTATTTTAAAGGGCCCCGGGGAGTTGACACAAAACCCCTAGCGAGCCATCCTTTTTTTCCACAAAGAAGAAGCCCGTCCCGCCGGTGGGAAAAGGATTGCGGTTTAAGACCTTCTTGAGGTTTATCTGGGTTTTAGTTTGACATGGCCCTTTGGGTTTGGGGCACAGACAAAACGGATTTAAAACCGCCCCGAGAAGGGCTCGTGCCAGGAAAAAGGTCGATTTGGGCAGTCGTAGGGGGGGTTTTGTGGCAGGGAAGGACTAGCCTGTTTTTTCGGGGAAAAAACGTCCGGGAAGGTCCTGGTAACAGGGAGGCAGTCCCGGGGAAATGGCCCTCAAAGGCGCTGGGGAAAGGGAAAAGGGGGAAACCCGGGCAAGTTGCTACAAGGGCAAACGATGCCAGCAGTCTTGTCCCCCTTGTGCAAATTTGCCCCTTTTCAAATCTAAGACGGGGGATGGCATTGGGAGCCAGGGGAGTCCCCAAAAGAAATTTCAGATGAGGAAAGGGGAAGTACTAGAAAAAGTTTTTCTCATGTGGACCGCCCCCCGCGCATCATGGGCAGGCTCTGTGAGGTATTGGGGTAGTGTTGTTCAAAGGGCCTCCCCCCTCCCCCGAAAAAATTTGCAAAAAAGGTTATTGAGGCGGGAAAACTTGGGGAGGCGAAGTCTCGACCCAGGGCGGCATCCATAAAAATTCCCTGCCGAAACCCGGGAAACCAAAAAGGCAGAGCTTGAAATTTCCCCTCCAGGGAAATAGAGATGATCTGCACCGGCGGTCAGACGTGGGAGAGGAACAGTTCAAACCCCCGGGGCCCCTCCCACGTGCCCTAGGGGGCGCATATTTCCGGGGGGCGACCCAAGCGAACAATTTACTCAGAAAGTGATTCTTGTGAAACGTTGGTAAAAGCTCCTAAAGAGAGTAGGGCACGGTCGTTTTTTATGGGCTCCCGCCCGATTTCTGTGGAGGCCAGAGGGGCTTTGGGGAAAAAGGGGGAAAAGCGTGGGGGAAAACGACGAGGGGGCCCAACAGGCCCCCGGGTTTCCCGGAGGAGCCCCTTTTGTCTCTCGGTTAAGGGGGACATCAAAAACCCCGGGGCCTGGGTTTGGGTTTAACTCAGTCAGGGGAAACTGGAAAATCCCTTGAGGCCAAAGATCCCTTGGGCCCTGATAGAGAGGCCCTTCTTAAATGTAGCACAGAGGGGGGGGGCCTCATTCCAGGGTTTGCTCCGAGGCCCAGGGGTTTCAGAATTTTTAATGGGATAATCGCCAACTGAGGAGTCTCCCGACGCAAGTTAAAGGGGTGCGGTCTCCGCTGACGAGGCCCGTGCCGGTTCCGAAAAAACAAAATAAAATCACAAAAAAGGGCCGCAAAACGCCCCCCAATGGATCACCCCCGTCCCCGAGGGGAGTTTTCCCCCGTAGGGGGTCTTCCCGGAGGCAGGCCCGAGGACGACCCCCACTCTAGCCCAAAACGGGGAAATTGGTCGCCCTCAGTTTTCCCCGTGCGTGATAAAAACCCCCGCATAGCTTCGGGTCTCCATCAAAATTCAAGGGAAGTGGGGCAGCTGGGGGCTTGGGCCCACGGGGGGGGGAGGGGGAACGGCCCGGGGGAGGAAAGGATGGCGGAGGTGGTGGAGACTGCTGCTGAGAAGCGACGAGCCCGTTTGCATTTATGGGGCGTCAGCTGGTCTAACTGTTGCTCCTACTGCAAACCCGCTGATGGGATTTTCTGGGCAACGGGGGGGGCGTCAGAAACTTCCACACTGGGAAAAGGAACTTTGGTGGGTCCATGGCCCAGGGCCAACTTTTTAAAGGACTGGGGTAGTGGATTCCCCTGGGCCGCCGCAAGCGGTGGTTGAAGCCACACCAGGGGAAACGGGTCTAAGTGGGTACCCGGGTTTTTACCAGGCCCCCCGCCAAAACGGGGGAAAGGACCCTTTCTTGGGAGCGGGTTTTCCCCCAGGTGCCACCCCTGATGTGACTTGCTTGCGGAGGGGGCAAGGCAAAAAAGTTGGGACAGAATTGGCAGGCAAACTCGGTTTGTCGGGGCCCGGGGGGTCAGGGCAGGCAGCGAAGGTTTGTTTTGGGGTTAGACGGGCCGGGAAAAGGAAAATGGTACACAGAAAAGCGAAATGGAGTGACAAAAGGCTTTCTCGCATAGGTTTGGGCCCCTGGTATGGAAACGGCGAGGTTAAAAGGGAAAAGGTGTAGCCATTAAATAGGGTCAGCGGCGGGGGGAACACCCTTTTCCCCAAAGCGTTGGCCCCCTTTAAATTTTAAAAAGAAACCGGCCCGGGGCGGGGCCCCAGGGAGTGGGGACCGGGGCGCACTGGCGGCAGACGGCTGAGGCGAGCCCGGAGCGTGGTCAGGTAAGTGACAGCGGACCGCGGGGCCACCTGCCCTGGGCGCAACGGGGACCGCAGGGACACGAGCGCGCCCGTAGCCCGGACAACGGGCTGCGGCGCCGCTCGTAACACCCATGTTGATACAATACTCTTTTCACTGGGGGGTAATGACACAATTTAAACCCGTTCCCAGATTTCGCAAGGTCTTTTGCTTTTGTTTTGGGTTGATTTGCAAAGTAGGACAAAGCCCCGGGTTTTTTAAATTTTTTAGGACATAGAAACCCTCTCCCCTTCCCGAGCCCGGGATGATGGCTGGTATTCCAAACTTGTTTGTACTTGCATATACTGTAATTGTTTGTGCAGATGAATAAGGCACCTTCAGGTATATGGAAATTGCATGAAAGGATTATCCAGACGTGTGCAAGTCCACAATTCTTTCCCGATAAACTTGGCTAATTTTTTTTTTAGACTTTCCTTTTTGAGTTACACACGAAGCTGTTTTGTTTTTGGTGTGCAATAAAATAATCCAAAAGGTGTGCCTGTAAATTAAAAAGATGTTGCCATAAGCTTCCCAAAAACTTTGGGAAACATCATATGAGCCCGTCCCAAGTTGTTTAAAGGGATAGTAATCCCAGTGATTTGTAAACTTTTGACATTGCTGAAAGTAATAAAAATGCCTTAAAAATTTCTCTCTCTCATTATTCTGGAATTTGAGAAAAACATGCATATGTGTCTTTTTATATGACTTTCCAAAAAAAAAAAAATATAATGTTTTTATTTTTTTCCCCCTACCCTAGACAAAATTTCCCGGGTTTTATTTTGCCCGGGGGAAAATGTACCTTCCCAATGTTGTCATTGATCATACCATAGAATATACTAGGAAACCACAAACAAATTATAAGTGGGGCAAAATGTGAAAAAAGTACTTGTATCATTTTCGCTGGTGTTTTACTTTTACAATGTTTGGTAAAAAATTATGTGTTATCTGTATTCTACAGGGTGATACGAATCTGACAATACCAAACCTGTACAGTTTTTGTTATGTTTCGGTACCATAAAAAAATTCCAAACATTTTCTATTTTTTAAATTTGTTCGGTCGCACCATTTTCTGCGACCATTAACTTTCTTGTTCTAACACCTTCGGAGTTGATTGTGGGAGCTTTTTTTTGTTGGCTGAAGTGTACTTTTTATTGCTACCAGTTTGGAATACATGGGCCTTTTTTGATTAATCTTATTTAGGGATGAGCGATTATAATCGACAAAGAAGAAACCCGGCAGGGTTTTTTGGGTTTGATCGGAAATTACCGATCACGCAAAAATTTAGGTGAGCTCCGCATAATCTATTACATCGCACATTTTCGGCGCTTCCTATATTTTGGGGGCCCAGCAAATCAGTTAGACCATAGAGCAAGGTGATGGGGGGTTTGACATCATGACTGTTTTTTATGGTTGTATTGGTGGAAAATCACATGACCCTATTGCATAAAACAGCGCTTCCTGTTCACATCAGTGTGTCGTGTCTCTCATTAGAGAGGACGTGTGCAGATTTTCCCCCCTCAATACAGCTAATCAGAGACCATTTCTCTTTTTTCCACGACAACTTTTTTTAGTGTGAACACTAGCATAGGTGATTAGCGAATTTAAAGATTTGTTAGTTGGAAAAAGATTTTTTAAAAAAGCATCTAGCACTTACAGCCGTGGGGGGTGGGGTGGGGGGGGCAGACGAAACACAGACAGAAGGCAGGCAGGCTTTTGAAAGGAGATTTATTTTTGGGTGCAGCCCGGGCTTTGCTTTTACCTGCATTGAAATGGTTTTTTTTACCAGTTTTGGCCAGCACACCTCGCATGAGGTAAATAGTCCTTTTATTTGTGCAGCCCAGTTTTGTTCAAAGACCCACCTTGTACTTACATTAGGATACAGAAATTTTCTAGTAAATGCTGTTGTATTTCAAGTAATTGCACTTTTTTCCTTCATTATGACTTTTTGTCATAATGTCTTATATAAAAAAAAATTCCTCCTAATTTTTTTATAAATATATATATATTAATATATATATATATATATTTATTTTTATATATAAAATATATTATATATTAATATATAAAAATATTATTTATTTATTTTCCACATAATGCTTTACAGGCATTGCACTTTTTTATGTATTATTTTTGTTTATTATTTTGGTACTATATTATCAAAATATATACATTTTCACTTTTGCTTAATATAAGCTCATCATTCACTTCTTTACATCTTAAAGGGGTTGTTCGCCTACAAAAGATTGGGTTTTAAATTTTAAAAATCTTTAAAAACAAGCAGCTTTGCAATATATTTCATTACAAAATGTCCTACAATTTTTACTAGCCCGTTTGTATTACTACTTTAGCTTCTCAAATCTTATAGTACCGACCTGTTTTATCCCTTTTTTATGGCTGTCAGGTCGAATGATCATCACCTTTGAAGACAGGTCGGAGCAGAGAGCCCCCCCCGCCAGAATGCTTCTGGATGGAAGGGGGGGGAGGGAGGACCCGCTGGCCTGCAGCCCGGGTTAAAACCCCGTGTTGCCGTTCCTCCCGTCTTACACAATAGATGTGACAGCGTGCCCTGTCGTTACTAAAATCATGATATGCTTTGGAACTGTGACTATCTAATACTGTACAGATCAGGCATGTGAATCTTTAGCTCTCCTGTATTAGTGAGACATCCCGGTATAAACACTTCCCTTTTTGTTGCTGGAGAGTGGAATTTTTAAGCTAACAGGGGATATGGAAAACATGCTCCCCCCTTTCTCTTTACATACACAGAGCTTCACAGACCTCTCTCACTCATAGATCAGCCTCTCCTGTAACAGACCTAGGAGGGAACACGGGTTTAACCTG
>JAODAL010071914.1:0-15336 GCA_025379985.1 Phyllomedusa bahiana
TTTTTGTTTTTAAAAAAATAGGAAAGAAAAAAAAAAAAAAATCTGAGAATTTTTTTTTCTTTCTCTCTCCCCTCTTTTTCCTTTTTTTTTTCCCCTTTTGGGGTTTTAAAGGGGACAGCATTCCATGATTGTTTTAATCCTTTCACATTAAAAGTGCATATTTGTTTTTTTTCATTGCCAAACATTATTTATTGTATTTTTTATTTTGTTTTATTTATGTTTAAAATAAATTTAAAGGTTTAAAGGGAAAAAGTATTTTCCTTTTTATTTTCTTTTTAGTAAAAAATCAAAAAAGTAAAAAAAAAAAAAGGGTGTTGGGGTGTAACGAATGGGAAAGGAGTGGATCCGCTGGACCAAACCCCAAGCGGAAAGGTGTAAAGCCGTTTCCAGGGACGGAAATTCCAAAATAAACCCCGGGTTTTCCCCCCTAGAGCCCCCCCAGCAAAGCGGGATGGGCTTGGGTGGGGCGGGAGGAAAATAAACCCGGGTTTGGGCCCCACTTTGGGGGCTTGCTTGCGGGGCAGCCAAGGGAAATGCCCTTTGGGAAAAGAATCGTGTGGGGTAGGCGGAGTCCCGGGGAAAAGGGAAGAGGTCAGGACAGGGGGCCAAAAGGTTCGGGTCCAGGAAACAGGAGCGGAAAAGGGTTTGGGTACAAAAGGGAGTCAACAACGAGGCACTAAAAAGGGGTTTTTCTAAAAAAACTGTAACCGGGACTAAAAAATCTCGGCAAAGGGACCCGGAAGGAAAGGGTTTTAAAAAGGGGCACCTGCCATCTTTTGCCAATATGGGCGTCCCGGCCCTTTAAAAAACCTCCCAAGGGGCCGGCGCGCGGCGCCTAAGGGCGGGCGGCCGCACGCCCGGGCCCCCCGGGGGGGACGGGAGGCTCAGGAGCCCGGGAAAGGAAAGGGGGGGAAACCGGGACCCCCACCCGCGGGCCCCCGGGAGGGGCCCGCGGGGGGCCCGCGGGTGAAAAAACACGAGTGCGCCCCCCGCCCGCCCGGGCGGGGGGTGGGGGGAACCCCCCCCGGCCCGTAAACCCCCCCCCTAGGGCCCCCTCCTTCTTCTGGTTTTGGAAAAGGGAAAGGTCCCAAAAACGAGACCGTGGGTCCAGGATTTCCCTCCCGGCTCCCAAGAAAACTCTTTCCCCCGGACCCCAATCCCTCCCCAAAACCAAAACCCAAAAATTGCCGTTTACCCCCCCCAAAAAAACCCCAAAAGCCAAAAATCTCTTTTAAAAAACCGCAAATATTTTTTGGGGGCTACGGACTCGGAAGGGGGGGCAACTTTTTTTGGGGAAACGGTTCAACCCCGACGGCCCCTTTGGGGGGAAACATGGAAAAAATTTGGGGTCCCGCATGGGGGAGGGAGTTTTTTGCTTTAAAAAGGGCCCCGGATTAAAATACGGCTCAAAAATTTTTAAAGGGACCTAGGAAACGCGGGCCCCAATTGTAACAGGGGATTTTTAACCTTACATATTTGGCGGACAGCCATCCTTTTTGGGCTCCAGGGGGGAAAAGGTGGGGGGCCCGGGCTCCTCTTCCTGCCGCCTTGGGGCCTTCATACGGGGGGCAGCACGCTGCAGAGACTGAAAAGTCTGCCCCCGATGCCAGATAGGTCGTGGGGCCAAAGGGATCTAAAAAGGGGAAACCTCGGAGGAGGAGGGCAAAAAAAGGGAGAGGGGGGGGGGATGCCGACCATATACCAAAAAAAAAAGGGGGCTGCGCCTGAGGGACCCGAATCCCGTAATTATTGAAAATTCCCCCCCAGGGTAGGAGGGGCGGGGGCCAAAACATCCCGGCGAACCCGAAAAAAAAGTGACTAAGTAACGCCCAGAAAACTGGTTTTAAATCACCCCCACCCCGGCCGTTAATTGCGGATGGTAAGACGAAGAGAATTCAAATTTACCCGCAATCGGGAGGGAGAGGGGCGCGCCAAAAAACTTTTACACGAACTCACCCCACGATCAGAAAAAGATTTTGGGTGGAGCAGGCCGTGGGAAAAACCCAAAAATGTGAGTAAAGAACAGGGGGGGGCAAGACCTGGGGCGGAAGGTAACCCGGGCAAATGGACGAAGTTTCGTACTCTTCGAGAAAACCCAAACCCTAATTTACCCAACACGGGGGTTACCCCCAAAAAAGGGTTGGGAAGGCGGTGAGAAATCCATTCCCCCACAAGGGACCCAAAGGAGTCCCGGGCGTAGGGAGGGGGGCGCAGCAGCCCGGAAGGGCTTTTGGCGGGGTACCCCTTTTTCCGGGGACAAGTAGCACAGGGATCCACGAATTTCCCTTTAAAAACTTTAGCCCCGTCCCCGGCCACCAGTAAAACCGAGAGACAACTGAACGTCTAAAGGGGGCCCCCCGGGGTCCGCCAACCCCAAAGGGGCAGTGTCCCCAAATTTAGGGTTTTTCTTGCGCACCCATGGCCCCAAAAAAAGTAAAATCTTGCCCGGAGGGAATTGCCGAAGGAGGACAGGTTTCTGCGGATCAGGTGTTCCGGAGGGATTTATGTGTTGAAGCTGGGGGCTTTCCCCCCGGGGAGTTTGGGGGCGCGAAGAGAGCAAACAGCCCTGAAAGTTTTTTCTCCTGGGCGAAAATGGATTTCCCGGAAATCAAATTTGAAAAAAAAAAGAGACCACCGGCCCTTTCCCAAAAGGAATTTTAGGCGCTGGGCCGACCCGGAAAGGGACAAAGATTTTTTTGTGAACCCCGTATAAAACCTCGAAATGGAATACCAGCCCCCCAAAAAATGCCCCCCCCACTCTTCCCAGGGGCCATCTTTTATACGAGCAATTCTCGGTCCCCAAAAAAATAGTTCCTCTCTGCCCGACGAGAAGGGACTTGGGGAAGAAACCGCAGGTGGCGGTTTTTTCCCCTTGGGGCCCCCTTTTTTAGTAAGGGAAAAGCTCCGGCCCCCCCGAAAGAGCATCCACCTCCAAAAAAAAACCCCCCAACCAAAACCCCCGGGGCGACCAAAAAATTTGGGCCTTTGAAAAAGACTCCATTCTTTCCCTCTTTTTAAACTTGCTTGAAAAAATCCTGACTCCACTGGTTTAATTCCCCCACCTTCCTTCCTCCCCGGAAACAGGAGACTTTTCCCCAATAAAAACCAGAAAAGGTTTTTTTTCCATTCCCCAAACCCTTTATATTTCTATGACCTGGGAAAGTCACTATCTTTAAAAACCTTTAATAGATCCTACTCTTGGGTATTGATTCAGTCTCCCAATTTTTTTTGATAAACACACATTTTCCCCAAATTAGGGCCCAAAAATTTTTTTCCCTAGACTTAAAATTTAACAAAAAATTTTTCATAACAAATTTTTTTCTATTTTGAAAAAACAATTCTATCTACAACAAAAAAGGGGACCGCCCTGGGCAGCAAAATGGGGACCCCCCGTACCCAAAAAATTTTATATGGGAAATTTTTTGAACAGGGCAAAGTCTATAACCATCCTCCCTTTATAGAACATTTAAAATTTTTTGGTTTTAAAATTCATTGACGAAAAATTTTTTTTGTATCTGGACTGGCACTAAAATTCATCTCTAACTTCTTTTTTTTTAATTTTTTCTTTTAACTCTATTTCTCCCCAAACACAGTTTTTTTCCTTGAATTTAAAAATACCGATAATATCCATTTTCCCTTTATACCCCCCATAATGTCCCGATGCCACTGGCATCTACCCCACGGATCTTTACACTAAACCCCCAGAAACCCGGAAAAAAGTCCTTTTTAAAAAAAACCTTTTAAAAAAAAAAAAGAGAAAAATACCTAACCCAAAACCAGTCCCGGGGTACTAAGCGTCCCTACCTCGTTCCCCAATTCAAAGGGGGTGTAAACCGTATTGTCCAGGGCCCGTTACTGAAAAGGAAAAACTTGAAAAAAATGAAAAAAACGCTTTCCCAAAAACGAGGGACCCACTCAAATTTCTTTTAAAACATCTGAAAAATTTCCAAACCCGGGCCAAAAAAACCTTGAAAAACCACAATAAAAAACCCTTGAAATATTCCCCTTTGGTACTTAAATATCATCCCCCTTTTTTGTCCAAAAATCAATTACAATTTTCGCAAACACTGGCCCAAAATTTTCAAAAGATCTTAAACCCAAAAAATTTAAAGGCTTTCCCCCGAATTTACCCGCATGCTACAAAAAAAAAAAAACTTACGTGACCAATTTTTGTTAAAGCAGACATTGGCCCCCACACGCCCCACGACCCAACAAATCACTTTCCCAAAACCAAACGAGGGGCTTCCCCGTTTTTAGCTGTGCTCAATCTCGTCCCCCTTTACAAAAGGGGAATTCTTTACACACCCATTAAAAGGGGAAAAAAAAGATTCCCTATGAAAAGGATATTTCACCTGCCGTTCTAAATTTTTTGGGATATCTTCTTTAAATGTCCATGCCCGGGGAAAACCTACTGGCCAAACAACAACCCAACCTCAAAGATAGAAAAATCCCAAACATAAATCTACAAACGGCCCGGGGGATGAAAAACTTTTTCCTATTTTTCCCGGGACATTTTACAAAACCATAACCATCAGCCATCCCCAGTTTTCGGTTTTAAGTAAAGAACATGTTTTCCAAAAACCCCGAAAAGGTGGGAAAAAAGGGGGCGACTTTTCTCAAAGAAACGTTATTGGGGTACAAAACATTTTCAAACCACTTGAAAACCCCTAGGACTTAACCGGAGTAAAGGGCATGGCCCTTTTTTTGTTGCCTTATACTTCTTGTTAAAATTTAAATTTTTACTTTTTTTATTTTCTCAATTCCCAGATAAAATGATATTGGGATTTACAAAAGGGGTAATATTTTTATATACTTCAATGTGAAAATTTCCCTTTGCATTCCCCATCCTCTATATGACTCCTTCCCTTCTTTATTCAAAACTAATTTTAAAACTTGACCAAATTATTTAATTTTCCCCCTTTCTCCCCTTTTTACCCAACCCCCCTTTCATATATATTTTTCCTTAAACCTATCCCTATATAAATTTTTTTTTTCCTTTTTTAACCTTTAAATTTTTCCCCCTTTTCCCACACATGACTTCCCCCCTATTTCCCTTTTCTTTTCATTAATTTTCCCAAACCCTTAAACCCATATACATCAATCACTACCATTTCTTCTTTTTCCCCCTTTCTTTTGAATTTAACCCAACCCTTTTTTTTGCCCTAAATGCGCCTGCGCAGCCCTACGCACGCGCACAAAACCTCTTTTTGGCCCTTTTACCCCATTCTAAATCACTCCGACGTTTTTCGCCTGCGCGTCCATACGCCATCGCCCCGGGGTATTTTCCCGGAGCCGGGCAGGAAAATCGGCAGTCGCTGAAAAGCCTTTCCAAAAACCCCCAAAGGCTCCGGAGGGTCCCGCCCCGCGTTTCCCCCCTTAAACCCAGGTCCCCTTTTTGGGGCTTTCCTCTCCCCTCATTAGAATTTTTCCTGCCTCATTGATCATCATTTCCCAAATTACTTTTTTATTTAATTTTTCCCCCCTAGCCTATTCTGGGCAAAAAAACTGCCTTTTTCTCCAGGGGGCTCTTCCCCCTTGGGACCCTTTTTCCCTTCTGAAAATTTTGGTAATATTTTTTTTAAAACTCTATCTAAACTTTTTTCCCTTTTTATACTTTAATATTTTTTTGGCACCGGTTCCTTTAAACGGCTTTTAATTCCCTTTTCCCTTTAGTTTTACTTCCCAAGATACCTCTCTACTCCCCGATCAATATCTCAAAATTTTCCCACCCCAATTTGGAAAGCTTTTCCCAACTTTCCCTTTTTTTTTAAATTACTGATTTTTTAAATTACTCTTCTTTACTCTATTCCCCTTTGCCCCAAACCTCATATTCCCCCCCCTTTGAAAACAACCCGCTTTTTTCCTTCCTTTCCCCTCTTCTTTCTTTTCCCCCTCATTTGTTTTAAATTTCCAAATACCCCCACTGGTTCCCCTTTTATTTTTTTGGGGTCATATTTCCCTACTTATTTTTTGATTGTTCACCAAAAATTTTTTTTCCTTTTTTACAAAAGGGCTCTCAAAAAAAGGGGAAATTGGCCAAAAACTTCTTTATTATGAAAATCTCTCTCTCCGGGAAATAAAATAAGGAAAAACCCTATGCAGTAAAACTTATCTTTTTAAAGCATTTGTTTAGTAAATACTCATTCGAAAATTGGGGTGATTTTAAAATTTTTGGGCCTCTGATATGCACAAAAATTTTAATAAATGTACTTATAATAATAAATCCTTGGTGTGGGTTTGGAATATTTTCTTCTACTGTATTTTGGATTTTGGGATCCTTCTTCACCACCCCAAAAAATTTTTTCCTATCTCCTTAAGGTGGGGCGACCATCTACAAATACACAGTAACCTCCAAAAGGGAAAGGCCCCTCAGGATAAAGGGGGCGACAAATAGGGGGTGAAGCAAAGGGGCCCCATTTCCCCAAATCCGAAAAAGGCTTTTTCGGGGCCCGTTTGGGGGCCCCAACTTTTGGGAAATTGGCCTTTTTTCCCGGGGTGAGAGCCACAATTTGACCAAACCAGGGGTAGAAAAAGTGGGATATAAACTGTCGAAAATTTAATTGGCAAACCCCAAAAAAAACTTGTATGGCTCAAAGGGTCCAACGGGGTCTTTGGCCCATTGCAAGATAGCAGACAGCTTGGGGGGGAACCTTTTGCAGGCCTGGGTGGGAGACAATTTAACCAGGAAAGGCAGCCCGGGTTTGGGGGAACCCCCCACTTCTCTAACTTGGGGGGAACAGGGGGGTTGCTGCGAAAGGGCGTTGCGGGAAACCTTTGGCCCGAAACCTGAGATAAAAGGGCCCCGGAAAGGTCAGGGGAAAAACCAAAAATTTTCCCCTTTCCTATACCATGAAAACACGGTAAGTAAAAAGGCCCCCTTTGAAGATGTCCTTTTTAACAAAACTCCTGAAAAAACCCGCGGGGGGCTTTGCAAACCAAAAATGGCATCCCCCGGGTTTTCCCAAAATGGCCTTCGCGGGTATTGAACCCCCGTTTTTCCACTCATCTCCCTAAATGGTTCCTGATGGAGTTTTGAAAGCCCCCGCAGGCCCAAAATTGGAGAAGACCTTGGCTCCTTAAAAGAGGGGTAAAAATTTTCCGTAATTAGTGGAAAACGGGTCCCCGGTTTTTTTCACGGAAATCTGGTTCAAGGGGCCCCGGTATTTCCGAGGGGAAAGGGACGGAGAAAAACCACCCCTTTTTCCCTGTACGAAGAAAACCCCGGCTCCGGCGGGGGGGATGGGGACTTGCGTATAAAGCCCTTTTGGGCAGGTTCTCCCCGGATATAGCCCCGACTTTGGCCTAAATTCCTGGTCCGGACAAGGGGTAACTCAACCCCGAGGGAAGGAAAGGGCCCCCCAGAAAAGGGGGGTTCAAGGGGAAAAGCATAGGGAGGGTAAAAGGGAGGGAAGAAAATTCCCGGCCTGTTTCACCCCGAAAAAAACTCCAAAAAATATTTTCCCGGAAATTCCCAGCGGGAAGGCGGGCGGGGGACCCTGTAAGACTGAATTTTTTTTTGGGGGAAAAAAAGGGCCCCGGGACGGGCCCGGGGTAACTGAGAGAAAAGCGATTCTGGAAAGTGGGAAAAACCCCCCAGCGTAAAAATCCCCCCCGGGTTTTTTCCCAACGGGGGTTTTGGGGATGGAGCTTAGCCCCCCGGAAGACCCAAGAGGAACCCGGGGGAATCCCGGGGGGAGGACAAGAATGTTTATCTCCCCCCTTGTGAAAAGGCCCCCACGCGGAAAAGAAAAAAGGGCCTTGGGCCCACAAACCGGGGAAAGGCCCATTTAAGTACTCCCCCAAAATCACGGAGGTTTATCCCCAAAGGGGCTTCTCCAAGGGGTCCCCCGGGAAAGGGATCCCGGGGACACCCAGGGAGGCAGGGAAAAAAAAAAATTTCCCCGGCGGATCCAAAAACCCAAAAGGCGGGCACCCAAAAAAAGCGAGTCCGGAACCCAAAAACCTCAACCTCCATAGTAAGACGTGGGAAAAGGAAGTGTTCAAAAAACCCAGGGATGCCTCTTCCCGACATAGAAAAAGGTGGGGGGCTTTTTCCCTGCCCCCCTGGGGGCGAACGGGAAACCCAAATTCCCGGAAGGGGGATCCGGGTTGGGCTCCCCAGAAAAGGCAAAAAATTTTTCCTCCCCCGACGGGGGGACAGCTCCTGTTCGGGACAAAATGTGCCCGGTCCACCTGCAGGGGTTTTTCCCACCGGGTTAGGAAGTAAAAGCGGAAACGGGGGGTCTTTGGGGAAGACCGGGGAAAAGGCGAGGAAAAACGGCGTGGTCGGGGCGAGACCCACGTTCCGGGCGAGTTCCTCTTGTCGCTCGGGGAAAAGCGAAAAATTTTCGATCCCGAGGGGCTAGGGGGGCCCCAATTTTTCGCTTAGAAAGGACGGGACCCTTCCTAACCGTTTTAGGGCGTTCCTTAAACCTCGCCGGACAGGCCCTTTTTTAAAAGTGGCAAAAATGGGGCGGCGTGGGTTCCCCAGGTCAGCTCCGAGGGCCAGGGCCCGGGAAAACCAAGACTGGAAATTCCCGCCGACGGGGATTTCCACCCTGGGAAGGTTTCCGTAGAGGGGGTTCCCTTCGGGCCGAAAAAGCCCGTGCCGGCTCTTCAAAGAAAATTTTGCGGAACTCAGGGGAAGGAAAGTCTTGGGCCCCTTTCTTTCCCCCCGGAAAATCGCCCCGGCCCCCAAAGGGGGGTGGCCCCGGCAAAACCCCTTTTTCCCCCGGACAGCCAGACTGACCAAAAGAGGCCACCCTTTTGGAAAACCTTTTTCAGTTGGGAAAAAAATTTGCCCGGGCCATCAACTCAACGGCATCGAGCACTGGGTAAAAAAATCCCCTGCACAGTTTGGAGTCCCCGCCCAAACTTGCCCGGGTATTGGTAAGTGCAGCCAGAAGCCCCCGGGTGCGGGCGGAGGTGCCCGCCACGGGAAAGGGAGGGATTCGGCGGCCCTGTTGGTTAGCCAGGAGTTGCGGGCCATAAATGGCGGAAAAAACGGGTTCAGTGGTTTGGGCTTTTTTGCGCTAGTTGATGAGAACTGCTGGGGGCCACTATCCCCTTGAGACCCCGAACCCCGGGGCAGAGGCCCTTTTGGCAGGATCCATGGCCGGGATCTTACTGAAACAAAATGCGGGTTTGTGGAACCCTTTTGGAAACCCACCGAAAAGCGTTGGTGAAAGGGCCCTACCGGGGGACGGAATCCTAAAAAAAACCCGGTTTTTTCCCCCCAAGACCCCCGCCGCAAAGCGGGAGGGAAAACTTGCTGCGGGGAGAACTACCGGGTTTTTCGCCCCCCAACGGGCGTAACTTTTTGGGGTTTGGCACCCAAAGGGCAGTGCGTGGTACAGAAACGGGTGGCGTAGGCGGAGTCGGGGACAGGCAAAGGTCAGGAAAAGGCGGAAGGGTTTTTCGTGGGTCAAGGAAACAGGAGCGAAAAGGGGGTACAAAACAAAAAGCCCAGAGGAAACGAGGACAGAAGCTTTCCCCAAAAGGGCTGTACGGAAACAAAAAGATCCGGAAAAAGGTTTGACCCAAAAGGAAGGGGGTTAAATGGGGTCACCGGGCCAGTCTTAGCCAAATAATGGGCGTGGGGGCCCCTTTTAAAAAACCCTTTCGAGACCCCGGCGCGGGGCCGGCCGCCTAAGGGGCGGGCGCGGCCCCGCCGGGCCCGGGCCCCAAGGAGGAGGGGGGAAACCCCAAAAAGCCCCGGGAAAAGGTAAGGGGGAAGCCGGGACCCCCACCCCCGGGCCCGGCGGGGGAAAGGGGGGGCCCCGGGCGGGTGCCCAAAAACAGTGCCCCCCCGCAGCCCCGGGGCCGAGGGGCTGCGGGCCACCCTTAAACCCAGTGGAAAAGATAAAAAAGGCCCAAAACTAAACCCGGGCCATTTATACCCTGATAAGGAAACGTTATTCTCTGAAACCTAGGTCTTGAAAGGGCCTTTCTGGGGTTTTTCCCGTTGCTACCCCTTAGTGACGTCACTCTGGTCTTTTTTTAGCCGTATGTTGGATTTCCCGCCCCGCCCCCGGCCCGGGAAGCGTATTAGCGGTGAAAACACCACACTGTTTGTTGTTTTTTATATTTTAATTTTCGAAAAAACCCCCCAACTGAAGTTTTGGAAGGGACAGAAACCTGGATTAGTGCAGGTTCCCTTTGGCTAAAATTGAGCATCCAGTGAGAATCCTTTTTTGGGGGAAGGGGTTTGCACTATTACAGGTGTTTTTTAAACCCCTTTTTTTAAAACTTTTTTCCCATGGGGGTTGAAATTTTTTGGGAATTTAAATTATTTGGGGGACGTTTTGTGTTTAAAGGGTTGGCACCCTTATACACCAAAACGGGGCGCGATCGTTTTTTTTATATATATATACATTTTTTTAATTTCTATTAGAGGATTTTCAGCAGGGATTTCCCTCTGACGAATTTTTTGGTGCAGCTTGTTCCCTGAAACACCTTGGGGCTTGTATCGAAATAGTTTGTTAGATATCTCGATTGGCCCAATTTAAACAAATGTCTCAAAAGAACACTGTTTTGTCAAAATTTTTTGTGGTTGGGAAAGGAAAAATTGGCCCCACTTTTTGTCTTTTAAAAGTGGGTTTAAGGAAACCCTGGCCCCCCCAGAAATCGCAGGTTTTTTGATTGCCTTGTTGGGAGGATCAACTGCAGGTTTAAAGTAGCATCCAAGCACCCTTAATTTTGTGACATGCCCCGGGTCTCAAAAAACCTTTTGGTGTTGAGGGGCACTAACCCACAATTTTTTCCTCCCCCTGTAATTTTGTGCCAACCTCTTACCACTGAAGGGTAAATTTCTAACCCCCTTGGGGCCAAAACCCCTTTCCCCCCTTATCCTCCCCACTTCCCCCACCTGAAAACACCTTAGTTTCTAGCCTCATCCTCTACCCCTGTGAGCTGAACTGCTGTCCCTGGGGAAACCCCCCCTGGACCAGGGAAAACCAAACCCCCTTTTAAAAAAAGGGCCTATAGAATTTGGGAAAACCAAGGGCAGGCCTTTTTACACCGACACCAATTAAGGCTCTGTGCCGCAACCCCTCCTCCATCAAATGCTGGGGCCCCTGCCGGGCCCCAGAGTGCCTAACGGCTTGTTACAGTAAAAATATTAAACCCCAATGGGTAAAGACAAAGCCATCTCCTGAAAATTTACCCATTTTTTGGTGGGCCTTTTTTAAAACTGCCCAAAGGGGTGGGTTTTCAGAGATCCCTTTACCTGCTCTAATCTCTAGGGTTTAACACCCCCGAGGTCCCACTAAATTCTTTGTCAGGCCAAACTACAAAATCCCATACTGCATGATGGGGATTACGCTGCTGCCACAAACACTTTAGCATGTAGAGACTGGAATTCCAGCGTGTTTTCCCAAAAAATCAGACGGTTTTACAGGGAGGCCCAAAATAAGCCAAAGGGGGCCCAATGCTGGAAGTGTAAACTAAGAAACCCTTTAAACCCTTTCCCCAGGGGTCTTTTAAGACCCGGAACGCTTGAAAATTTTTCTGAGCGCTTTCCCAAACCCATAAAAAAAATTTGAAAAAAAGCCTTACAGCACCCCCTCACATCCTTATTTTCTTAAAACAAAAAAGGGGAAAATTTTTGGGATAAAGGAAAAATTTTGAAATTTTTGCCATAAACCGTTAAAAATGGAGTCAAGGAAATTTTAGCCTTTCCCTTTTCCCTGAGTTGGGGGGCCAAAATGACTTTTCTTGGTTCAGCTGGGGTTTACGCTTTAGTTCCACCCGATCCCTTTTGCTTTTGGTTTTTCCCTTTTTCTTTTTCCTCTCATTTTTCCTTGGGTGCCTAGAGGAAACTATCTCTGGGTTTTGGGGTGGTGGGAAAGTTTCTCCACAAAGGGCCTTGATTCTTTTTGGGAAGGACTTTTTTCCCTTTATCTTCTTGTTCACAATTATACCCCCCAACATGCTGTGTTTAAAATTGTAATCCTTTTTGTCCCTTTCCATGAAAAACATTTATGTGGCTAGGGGCCCTTTTTGTATGGTTTGGGGCCCATAAACCCCTTTAAAGTACACAATTTTGGGCCCTTTTTTTAGATTCCATTTAATGTAGACAAAGGGACAACTACATGGGTTTTTGGAAAGGGGCTGGAAACCAAAATAAAAGTTTTCCCGGGTTTCCCCCAGGGTTCTTTTTTTTGTTCAAACCCTTTTCCCCCACCTTAAAGAGGTGAGGGCCCAGCAGAAAAAGAGGGACCAAACTTCCTTCCTTCCTCTGAGGGCATCAGGGGGATTTTGGGGATTTGAGCCCAAAAAAAGCATCCCCCTTTGGCCTCTTTGGGTCTTTTTTAAATTCCTTCCCGACCCCAACTGCATTATTTTCATCAAAAATCGTTCAAAAAAAATGGATTAATTCCCATGCAGATGTTTATTGGGGGGACTTTTTCCCATTGTTTGCACTGAAAGAAGGGTGAAAAAGGGTTAAAGATGATGATTATGAAGATGATATTTGTTTGGGCCCTTTACTGAGAGGAAGAAAAGGAAATTAAAACCGCTGGATTCAGGGTGGGGGTTTAAACCCCGAAGAACAGAAATTGGGGGCCCCCTCTTTTAGAAATGAAACGCACAAGGGGAAACCCCAAAAACCAAAGGGGAATGACAGGCCTGACGGTCCTTCCCACTGCCCCATTTGCTCGTTTTTGTGTTGTCCGGAACAGTCTAAGGAGTCCTTGTTTTCGTACCTCTTGCTCCACGTCCTAAAAACCCCCCCCTTGCTCGCCACCAAACCCCTAGTTCACCCCCTGTTCCCAAAAAAAATAAAAATTAAAAAGGTTTAAGAATTTGTTCAAAATCTCTTAAAGAAAGAACGTACTCCAAAAAAAAAGCCAAAACACAAAATTTTCTTAAAAACCCTATAAAATTTTCCAAAATGGCAAATGGATTTAAAACAAAAATTTTTTTTTATGGAATAAACTGTGAAATAGGGCTTATGGAAAGGAAAAATTGAAAAAGCAAACATCAAAATCAAAAAATTTTTTCTTGAATTTCCCCATACCTTGCAAATGGCAACTAGGGTTAGAAATATAATTTTTTTCTATGGGAACATTTTGTGAAAAAGGGGGTCTTTTGGAAAAAACTCTACAGCAAATTTAAAAAAGTGTTCCCTTAAAAATTTTCCTTTTACCTTTTCAACTTCCCAAAAGAAGTAGAAAAAGAATTTTTTCTATGGAATATTTTGTGGGAAAAGAGGTCTTTAAAAAGAAAATCCCTATAATTGGCAACTAGGATTAGAAAAAAAAGAAATTTTTTTTTTTTGGAATATCGTGAAATGGGTCTTTTGGAACAACTGGGGACAGCAAGACAGCAACAAACAAAAAGGGGTTTTTGAATCCCTAAACTTTTTTCAACCGGCCCAAAATAGGGTTTTCAAAAATTAATTTTTCTATAGAAAAATCTGTGAAATGGGGGCCCTTTTAGAAGAACCCTGACAGGCAAATCAAAAGTGTTTTTTTTTAAATGCCTATACTTTGTAACTGGGAAATAGGAGTACAAATGGGAAAATCTGTTTTAAAACTGGGCCCTTTTGGAAGAACCTGGCAGCAACAGTGCAACACAGAAAATCCTTTTTGAATCCAAAAATGGGAACTAAAAAACCCAAAAATTTAAAAAAAAATTTCCCTTTCCCCCAAAGGGCCAGAAAGGTTATATGGGTGAGTTCTTTAAAAGGGTTAAATCTGAACTCCCCCCTTTACCCGCCATAGTATTTAATTCATTTTATGCAAGGCTCCCCTATTTTATAAACACATGAACAATGCTTAATTAAAGTCCAAACCCAAAAACCCGAAAAAGATCCTAAATTAACAACTTTTCCCATAGGCCCATATCCCCCATCAACGTAAACCCTCAAACAACGTCAAAAAATTTTTGCGGATCGGGGGCCCCCCAAAACCCCTCGATTGATATCTTTCCCCAAACAAGTAGGTTTATTTAAAAAAGTAAATCGGGGTTAAAATTTAAAAATTTGGAAATTCTACCTTTGGGTGACATTTAAAATAAGACCAAAATCTCCATTTATCCCCTGCTTTTTTCTTAAAATATCGGGTGCGAAAAAAGGCATTTGAAAAGTGTTACTGGGAAAATTTTGGTTTTGACCGCTATTAAAACGATTTGGATTCTTTTGGGCCCTTTTGCACTATATAAAAATTGCCCCCTTTACAAAACCCAAACCAACAGCCCAAATAGTTCACTGCCGGGGTCCCTCGTTTTTCCATTTTTTTTTCCCCACACGAGGCACCCGACAAGGTTGCCCTTTTTCAACCCCCTCCTTTTTTTAAATTTTGGGAATTAAACCCTTTTTTCCCCCCGTTTTGTTTCCCCCTCCTCTTCATCCATAAAAAAGGGAAAAAAAAAGGGCCCTTTTGGAAATAAAAATAGCTCTGTTTTTCCGAGGGCCCTTTAAATTTTTTTTTCTCTCCCACCCCCTACAAGATATCCCTATTTTACTAGAAAAATTTTTTAAAACAATTTGGGGAAACCCGCTCAGTGTTTTTGGGTGAATATTTCAAAAAACTGAAATCTTTGTTTTTTCCCCCCCGGGCCAAAGGAAAAACCCCGCCCCCCTTCCCCTTTTATAACCTCCCAAATCCCCATTTAAACCCCCAAACTCCCGTTTTAAAAATTTTAAGGGGAAATTTTTATAGGTAAAAACGGCAGAAAAAACTTTTTACTACCCTTTAAATAAAAACCCCCCCCCCTTTTTTAAAAAGATACATTCAAATTTTAAACAAGGGAATAATCTCCCCCCATTTTTCCCCTTTTGGCTTCGATTTTCCAAATCATAAAAATGATGAGCTTTCCCCAAACTACTTTACCCCCCCCGCAAACTATTCCTGGTTTTTTCAAGCATAAAGGGAAAACCCTTTTTTGTTGTCTGCCTTTTTTTTTCCTTTTTTATGGGACGCAAAAAAACCTAAATTGCCCAAACAAGAAACTTATGCTTCCAAAAGGGAAAAAAGGGGAAAATAAATTTTAAACCCAAAACAGGAAGTACAAAATTTAGGGTGTCTTCTGAGACATGGTTTAAAAATTGGGGTTAAAGGAAATTTTTTTATTTTCCTAACACCCTTCTCTGGAAACTTGATTTTGGTTATCTTTCCCCGGTCAAATACCTGCCCTACTTCAAAACTAAAAAAATTTTCCCAAACTCCCCTAAACATATAAAAAGGGAGTCTTTTTTCTTTAAAAGGAAAACCAATAAGTTGCCCTTGGAAAGCACCGGGGGCTTTAAAATTTTAAATTTTCCTTACCAATCTAACCCTGAATTTTCTTCCCCCCTTAGGGGTTTACCCCCAAATTTTGTTGCTGGCCCTTTAA
>JAODAL010071915.1:0-15335 GCA_025379985.1 Phyllomedusa bahiana
CCCCCGGCAGTTTTTCGGGTCCTTGGGGTCCGGGATCCACCTCAGGCATGCCTCACGATGGGGCCCGCAAAATGTGGGGGTCGTTTACCAACATTGGGGTCACCCGTTTGCCCCGGTATTCCAAATCACGATCAGGGGAACATGTATCGGCCAATTAGAAACTGAGTCAGACGCAGAGTTCTGGTTCAAATCTCATTCATGTTCCAAGCAGTTCTGACAAGACAAAGCCTTACACACATATTTGTATAACTGTAATCAAAACAAACGCAGGCGCAATAGAGAAGAGAGGAACGGATGTATGTCCATATTTAGGCAGCTTTTAAGTACATTTCATTGGTCCACGTTGTTTCTGAGTAAAAGGTCTCTGGGATTGCATCAGCCAAAACTTCAGTGATTTTCCAGTGTTTAAGTCTTTTCTTCAGAAAGAGAACTGATAAGCAGATGTTACATCCTGAGGAAGCCGATAACGGATGTCACATCCTGGACTGCGCCCATCTTAGGTGCTTCGCATTGTGCTGTATCATTCTTGACAAGATGGATTCGATTCCATTTTAGCTGAGATGACTTTTAAGGAGAAAGACCTTCTTTTATGTGCAGAATGTGGGAAATCATTTACAGAGAAATCAAGTCTGGTTAAACATGAGAGAATTCACACAGGAGAAAAGCTTGGGATTTCACAGTTAATAAGCAAATGCAGTATTAGTTCAAACCTCTTAACCCTCACACCACCAGCTCCTCATTGACACTACAGCTGCTTTTACAGTCAGAAAACAGCAGAATTATGCCTTGGTGTCTAATGCTCCTGCATGTAAGAGGCCGCCAACAATTTCACTCTATACAGCTAGCTGCTCCTCAGTGACACTTCAACTGCTTCTACAATCAGAAAACAGCAGAATTGTGCCTTGGTGCCTTGTGTAAACATAGAAGGGAGATGGACCTGTACTCTGGATGAGTTCATAGAAGACTGGATTCAACTGTAACAAACCTCCAGCTGTGAGAGGAGAAGAGGTCAGTGCTCTGAGTTCATAGAAGACTGAATGCAGGCCTGTGCTATTTAAACAGCTCTTACAAAATAAGACTGCATAGGGAGAGGACAGTGACATGTGGACTCAATCAGAGAGGGTGGGGGGAACACATGACTCGGGAGTGAGCATGAACAGTGAAGGGGGGATGATGTCATCCCCCTTCAGTTAAGAAACATCCAGCTGGGAGGGGAAGAAACGCCCCTGGATTTCAAGATCTGAAAGAATAAAGCTTCAAGAAAACAGCCAAACTGATGAAGCGATACATTCCCTTTAATTGTTCAAGTGTCGAAGAGCTTCCCTCAAATTCCCTTCCACTGCTACTACCTGTCATACACTCCAACCACTGCCCCTCTTCAAAGTCCAGCAGTGTCTGGTTTGGTAAATGCAGGTATAGGAACATCATTGCCATGTGGAGAAGGTTGTCTTGCTTATTCCAAATCAGGATTATCCCACCAAACTTTCTTGTAACAATTAAAGCCTTTAATCTTTACAACACAAAAATAACAATCAAATGTGCTCATTTCGTAGGATTATAAATTACAGTCGAAACCAGAAGTTTACATATACTACATTAAAAGACACATCTGCAGGTTTTTCTCACTATCTGACATGAAAACAGAATAAACCTTCCCCGTTTTAGGTCAATTAGGAACCAAAATTATTTATATTTGCCAAATGCCAGGATAATGAGAAAGATCATTTTAAAGGCATTTTTATTAGTTTCTGCAAAGTTAAAAGTTTCCATACATTTCATTAGTATTTGGTAGCATTGCCCTTAAACTGTATGACTTGGGTCAAACGTGTTGGATCCTTCCACAAGCTTCACACAATAGTTGCTAGGAATTTTGGCCCATTCCTCCTGACAGCCCTGGTGTAACTGAGCCATGTTTGTAGGTCGCCGTGCTCGCACCTGCCTTTTCAGCAGTGCCCATACATTTTCGATAGGATTGAGATCAGGGCTTTGTGATGGCCACTCCAAAACATTGACTTGGTTATCCTTAAGCCACTTTGTAACCAGTTTGGCAGTAGCTTTGGTTATTGTCCATTTGGAAGACCCAGGCCCAAGCTTTAACTTCCTGGCTGATGTCCTGAGATGTTGCTTCAGTATTGTCACATAATCTTCTTTCCTCATGATGCCATCTATTTTGTGAAGTGCACCAGTCCCTCCTGAAGTAAAAAACAACCCCACAACGTGATGCTGCCACCCCCATGTTTCACAGTTGGGATGGTGTTCTTAGGCTTCCAAGCATCTCCCTTTTTTAATCCAAACGTAAGGATGGACATTATGGCCAAACAGTTAAATTTTAGTTTCTCCAAAATGTCCAATTTTGTACCTTGGCTTTTGAAAATTTAAATTTTGGTTTTTATATTGTTTTTTGGAAATGGTTTTTCCCGGGCAAGGGGCTTTCACCCATGTGATACATACTCTTTTCACTGTATAATGACCAACTTACTACTTCGCCAACATCTTAAAATTTTGCTTTTTCGGGGTTTATACACGTGCCGGCCCAAAACCATTCATCTCGAAACCGAACCCGTCTCCTTCCCTGGGTGGTATGAGCAACACCCCCATCTTATTTGTACTTACGATAATTTTTTGTAAGATTAAAAAGGGCCCCTTAAGGTATCGGGAAAAATTGCCCCTTGGGAATCCAGACTTGTGGAAGCCCCGTAATTTTTTACTGAATCTTGGCTGATTTCTTTAATTTTCCCCCATGAGTACAACAGAAGCAGTGTTTTTCGGTGTCATTAAAATACACCCTTAAGGGTCTGGAGGTGGATCCTCGGACCACCGCGGCATGGCGAAAGCCACCCAGGCAGGGGAATCTAAGGGGGCCCCGGGTTTCACCAGAGCCCGCCGCAAAGGGGGGAGGGATTTGGGCCCCGGGGGGTCCACCAGTCACACATGGGGGTTTCCCGCGGGGGCGGCCCAAGGTAGGCAGGTACAGGGAACGCAGACAGGCTCATAGCGGGACAGGCAAAAGGGCAGGCAAGGCGGGGAGGGTTTTGAACGTAGACAGGGGAAAGGTAGGGGAGGCGGCAAGTTCTGGCGGGAACTAAAAAAATGGGTTTTTACTCGGAGCCCAAAACAACTTTTGGAACCTTTCCAATCATTGCATTGCGGGGTAAAATAGGACATGCCCGGTAATGGGAATTAACCGGGGCCCCGTCCCTTTAAATCTCAGGCTGCCGGGGCCGCGCTCCCCCAAGGGGGGGCCGGCCACGCCGAGGGGCCCCAAAAGGACGGCAGGGGGGTGGGGGGGTAAGTCCTGGGGGCCCGGGGAGCGGGGGGGCGGACCCCGACCCAGGTCGGGACCGGGGCCCCTCAACCCGGGACGGGGTGGAGGGGGATCCGTGACAGTCCCCCCCCCCCCCCCTTGGGGCCCCCCCTTCTTTTTTTTAGTGGAGGATATTTTCTGAAAGATATGCTGCCGGTCCAGGTTGTTCTCCTCCGGCTCCAAACGATTTTACCTCGGCCCGAACCCCATTCCAGTCGACATAGAAAATATCCGGTTCACTCTCGTCCTCCTCTTACAGGATTTCTTTAACCACAAAGGACAGTAGCGGCATACCGACACAGACGGTAGAAGGACTGCTTCTGAGAGAAGGCGATTTCAGGACACAGGGGTTTTAGTCAGCGAGACATGGAAGGACGTGTTCCGGGGATACGCATGGTAGGAGGGTGACGGAGTTTATAGGGCCACCGCGGTTTATGCGCTTATGGGTTCTCGTCAGGTTTCCCACAAAGCGGATGTCCAGTTTGTAGGGAGGGGATTTTGAAGGGCAGGACATATCTGGATGACAGCCACACTTTATCACCCGGGGAGAAGACAGGAGGAGGGCATCTTTCTTTCTATCCTGCCTGCGCCTTGCTTGCGGTCAGACGCACACGGAGCAGGTGATTGGAGAGTCAGCAGCTGGGAACCTCACGATGCGGTATGCTGCGTGGTGAGGTGGGGGGATTAAGCCGTCACAACGTAGAAGGGGGGAGGCACCCGCGGACTCTGACTCTAGGGAATTATACGAAATTCCGCCAAGGACGAGTCAAAGTTGGCGCAGTAATTTTTGCTAGTTCAGCACCAAAATGGCGCGGTATCTATCCAGAACTTGATTCACTCTCTCCACTGGCCATTCGATCTGAGGGTGTATAAAAAGCCTGTGGAGAAGTCAAGCTTCACCTGGGTTTAGCGCAAAGGGCCATGCACAGGAATTTTGAAACGAAAACTGCACCCCCCGAATCAGGATAATTTGGAGAGGAGAGACTCGTGCAGACGAAAATGTGGAGAAAAAATTGCTCGGCCAGAAGGCAGACCTGCAAGGGGACAAAATGGGAGCCATTTTAGAGAAACCCGCGTCTACCACCAACCATACAACGTATTACCGGTACGAAGGGGGGTAGGTCGGTTATGAAGTCATCGCTACGTCAAGACCAATGGGTGCGTCCGTGAGGATGGCACGTGGGTGCAAGAGACTGACGGCTTGCTGGCGAGGAGGCCTGTTGCGAGCACAGGAGGTACACGGACTGATGACACTCTTTATCCGTCATTAGCGACGGTATCTGCCACCATTACAGTACCGGCGAAATCAGGAGTAGAAAACGTCTTGTGGGCACCCGGAGATGCCGGCCACCCCGTGAGGCACGTGACCCAACTTCAGGATAACGCCTACGGACGCGCAGGGCCGGAAGCTATGTCTGCCGGTGGGGACGTTCCGGAACGGAGGTCGACAGGTGCCTGCGGGGAGAAGGAGGTCGTGGGAATTATGTGACTCTGGGACTTCGCTATATCTCACCCATCAACGTGGTACGGCACGGAGAGGGATATCAGCCTTCACGTTTTTTTCTCGGGCCGGGCGGAATGAAGAATCTGAAAATTAAAAACGGGGAGAAGAAACGCGCGACCGCACCTAGCCTGGCGTGGATTAGTCGCTGGGCAGTCTGGAGGTACTGGGCTGGTTTTTATGATCCGTGAGTAGATACAGAAATGGATGCCGGGCCTTCCAGCAAATAATCGCCATTCTTCCAGGGCCAGTTTTTGGCTATAATTCCTGATCTCAATGGGTGAATTCCTCTTGCTGTGACAAAGGTTTTAAAAAGAAACAGCCACAAGTGTACTGTTTTGCCTGATGGACCTTTTTGCCGTTGAGGATCTGCTCAGAAGCCTGCCGATGACCGGCGGTATACTTCACCAGCGAGAGGGTTAACGCTGGTCTGGGCCGCGACAGGATGGACCGCAGAGGCAAAGCCGTTTTTAGAGGTGGAGAACGCTTACTCGGCCTCGGGAAGACAGCTCCGTGGATTGCGACGTTCTTCCTGTAAGAGCCACAATGGGAGCCACAGAACTGGAGTAAGTGCGAAATAAAATGCGGTAAAAGTTGCGAGAAAGCCAGGAACAGTTGTTATGGCCCGCAGGCCCCAGGACCCACTGGGCGGGGCACATTGCAATACGGATGAATGCTTGGCTGGGTCCAGCAGTAGCCCTTTGGTCGAGATATTTCTAACCCAGGGAAAGGAAGGACTGACTTGTTGGTGTTGCACTTCCCTATTTGGCAAACAGTGATTAGCTCGTAGGCGCTGTAGCACTGGCGGACGTGATGGCGGTGTGTCTCACAAGATCAAGGAGGATGTATATCAGGATCGTCATCCAGGTAGACACGTCAACAGGTATAGAGAAGATCACCTGAAGGACATCATTAACGAACTCCTGGAAGACGGCAGGCGCATTCAGAGTCCGCAAAGGCTTGTATCTACCAGGTTACTCTACAGTGCCGTTCTCTGGCTGTTGAAGCACGTTCTTACACTATAGCCCTGGCGGATCCGGACCAAATTGTAGGCCCCTCTCAGATCAGCTTGAGAAAAGACCACTTGCGCCACTGTAGACGGCTCTCGAATTGTTCACGTGTTCAACGTGAGGGTTACCAGTTTTTATTACCGGATCTTGTTCAGACCCGGTAGTCGATTCAGGGCCGTAGGGAAGCCCATCCTTCTCTTTTACAAGAAGAAGAATCCTGCTCCCGCGGGAGATGAGACTTTCGTATAAATCTTTATGACGATTTTATCCGGATGTATTCAGACATGGCTTGAGTCCTGGAACGGATAATGGGTTAGACTCTGCCACGAGGAGGACTGGTACTGGGCAGAAGATCTATCGGGCAGTCATATGGACGATGTGGCGCAAGATCTTCTGCTTTGCTTCTCGGGGAAAAGACATCAGAAAAACTCACGATCTATGACGCGTGGGCGAGGACCCGCTAGAGCTTGAGACTCGGTACCAGAGAAGCTGGGTACGCAAAGGGCCAGAGGTGACCACCAAACAGCGAGGAACGACAATCTGGGCCCACATTCGCAAAACTGTAGCCCAGTCCTGCCAGTTATTAGTACGCAGGGCATGTTGTGCAGCAACGGAAGACCCAATAGGATGGGCGAAGGAAGACCGGGGCGTAAACGCATGAAAGCCAGTCTCTCCTTTATTGCAGTTCCAAATTGATAGGCACCAGTGATCCGTACGGTAACTTACTAGATCGCTGGGGATATACCACCACTGATCTGAGGAGATGGTTACGGGGTTTCTCTAGGAGAACACTGGAAGATGGTGTTGAGACACAACGGCGAATCAAGAAGTTCCCTCAAGCCGAACCGGAGTTCAGGGAAGACTGACAGCTTGGAAAACGTGGGTCCTAGGCTCCGTGCTGACCAGGATGGTATGTTTAAGAGGAGGGGAGAGACTGCACACCCCTAGGGACGACTACTACAACGTAGCCTAGGTGCGCTCGTCTCCCCGGCCGCCGCGGACTGAACATGGCAACCACAGAGGAGATGTTCAGGGCTGCCACAGTAAGAGTCATTGGTTTTTCCTTGACTACGTTGGGTCAAAGTTTCATGCGCGACGTAGGTGGGCTCCCTCACATGGTGGCTGTGGAAGGCAGTAAAAACACCGGAGCAGGACGGGATAGGTGGCCGTTTGGGTAGACTGGTTCTTGCTCTTGGCGGAAGATCCTCACGTCTCCTCTGCGAATAGGTATATCAATCAGCCGTTAGCCAAATGGATGAGCTGCTTTTTAAAGAAGAAGATGAGTACCCGGGACGGACGAGGGGCGCATCACTTAATCTGGCTGAAGGCGGCCCTTCTTGAATGTGTCGCGCACAACGCCCAGCATCGTTTCCAAGGCCAGCTCCGATGCTAGTGTGCGGAAATATGCCCGGCGTAGTCTCCCAAGGAGGCATGCCATTGTTGCCGGCTTCAAACAGGGCGCGTCTCAGCAGGACGGAAGATGCGGGCAGGCTATTCGAAGACACTACGGTAATTCTGTAGAAATGTCACCCGGTCAGCGGTTGACCGGATCGCCTGGTCCAGAGTGGAGATTGCCCAGGCCAGGCATTTACCAGAGAGTGAGGAATGACCACGAAGGCCACCTTGGATCTTTAATGGAAGGGAATGACCTGCCATAAGTTCAAAATGAAGGGAGCAATGGGTGATGTCGCCCCTGCAGGCCTTAGGGTCCCAGTCAAACTTTGTTGCCAATGGACAAGCGGAGCTATAGGAAACCAAACTGGAGCGACCCGCACGGGTAGGAATCCACTCGCAGCTGACTGCTGCTGCTGTAGGTGGCGATGAGCTGACTGCATAATGGACGGAGCGTGCTCGAGCTGCGGGTGTGCTAGTGCTGACGATGTTCTGTTTTGATTGCTTGACGAAGGTGTGAATGTTGGCGCAACCGTTCGGCCCCAAAAACATATGGTCACCTTGGGCGGACCAATGGCCCGGATCTTACTGTAACGAGTCCTGGTAGGGGATCACTCTGACCACGCAGGCGATGGCGTAAGCCCACACCAGGAGTGGAATATAAGTGGTCCCCGGTATTCACAGGAGCCCGCCGCAAAAGGGGATGGACTTGAGCGGCGGGAGTCCAACAAGGGTCACATACCACTGGCGGGGCTTGCTGCGGTTGGCGGCCAAAGGGTAGCCGTACGGTACAGGAATCGCCAGAAGGCTCCGTAGTCGGGGAAGGCAAGAAGGTCAGGGCAGGCGGCTGAGGTTCTGTGAATTTAGACAGGCAGAAGGTCAGGGCAGGCGGCAAGGTCGTGGTGGTAAACGTAAGCAAATGGGATCGGTATCGGTAGGCAGACAAGGCTTTCGTTGGGACATGCTTTCTCAATAGCATGTTCACTAAAGACCGGCAAAGGCCACCTGGGACAGTTGGTGGCTATAAAACTAGGAGCAGTCCCCGGTTTAATGGCCAAATACCGGCGCAACATGTCCCTTTATATCTAAGGCTGACACGGCGAAGACGCAGCTACACTAAGGGGCGGCGCCGGCGCACGCCCGACGAGACGAGACGGTGGGGGACAGGAGAGTAGGCACGGGTTAAAGTCACTGGGGGCCCAGGCAAAGCGGGATGAAGCGGACAGGACACGAGGTGCGGGACGCGGCGACGCATCAGTGTCGGGGCAATGGATTAGCCTGCGACCGGGACGAGGGTCGCAAGGCATCCGTGACACATCCCCACAGATGTGTCTCTATTAACTTAGTGTTGTCTTAAACCAGAATTCAGAAAGACTTAGAAAGACATTGACATTATCATATGGGATGTCCCAAAATTGTTATTTAAAGTGCATAGTAATCCTTGTGTAGTGTACACCTTTTGACTTTGCAGAAAGTAATACAAATGTCTATAAATTCTCCTGTTCAATTATTCAGCATGCAAATACAAATAATTTGGTTTCTAATTGACTAAAAAGGGGAAGGTTTATTCTGATGTCATGTAAGATAGTGAGAAAAACCATGCAGTATGGGATTCTTTTTATATAGTGTATGTAAACTTTATAGTTTCAAATCTATGTTGAGGTGTGTGTCATACTCAAGTAATTATATCTGTAATCATAAATGGTTTGCTATGAGCTCTGATTGGTCGCTATGTGCTCTGATTGGTCGCTATAGGCAACAAAGACAGTCTTATTGCTAGACACTTTATATTCATAAGGCCGATAACGTTCTTAGACCTGAGTGGGCCCCCTCAACCTCTGGTCCCTTTAGCAGCTGCTATGAAGAGGATATATAAGTAAATCATCTATTTGGTGCTTTCATCAGTTTCTGTAAACTCTAAGGACCTCATGTATGAAAACTGTCTAAGTCTAAAATTCTCTTTGTTGCCCATAGTAACCAGAGCGCCCCTTTTAGTTTATATATTGCACTGGAAAAATTAAAGGGGCGCTCTGATTGGTTGCTATGGGCAACAAAGTGAGTTTTAGACCAAGTTTTCATACATGTGGCCCTAGTGGCCTAACACATTGTGAGGTCAATCTAAGAGGGAAAGTCAATCCGACTGCTGGAGTCAACTAAGTCTACACAGTGTCCCATGAGCCACAAGCCAGGGAGTTGCCTCATGATTCATTTTTTGACAAGCTATTAACTAATATAATGATGTAATACAAATACAAAGTAGAATATCCAGGCGAGCTAGATTGTGAAAAGATGCAAAGTTTTCATTGATAAATTAGTTCATTTACATTTATTGGGAACTACCTGAAGCAAAGACTGTTTATGTCTTCTTGTTTGGTTTCATCAATGTAGTCAGCTGTTGACCCAATACTTGCAGTATCTATGGTCTCCAATGACAACACTTCATGTTATTCATTAATTTCAGGGCGCTGTTCATCCAAAAAGGGTTGACATAGGACAAATAAGTATAATAATCATCACTGAATGAGCAGAAAAGTGGAACAGGGGACTCTCAGTCTACAAGGGAGGATGAAGGAGATGAAAGGTGAGGGGTAGACATGTTTGTATGTGTAGAGTAGTGTAACGATCCGGCGGTAACAGAGTGCACTGGCACGTCAATCAGCTGTGGATCCACTGTGATTAACAGGGAGCAGAGTCTAAGGGGCCCCCAGTCTTCACTGGAGCCTGCTGCAAGGCTGCGGGGAACCACCAGGTTGCTACCCCTGACGTGGCTACCTGTGGTGACAGCCAAAGTGCAGGACAGGGGCACCGGACACTGGAAGCGATGTCAGCAGGTAAATAGCTGTAGGAGGACTACAGGTCCCAGGAAGGTAGCAGATTGGTACAGCGGCAGGAACAGCAGGAATTACCAGATTGAGGCAATGGCCGGAACATCAGGAATAAACACAGGTGCAGGAACAGCAGATAACAGCAGCCAGGAGGTCAGGAGTCTGATGGACTATAACCAACTGACTTCAGGAATCTCAGGGGTTAACTCTGGAACAGCAGAACTCAGGTCAGGAGCTCTGATAGACAATAATGAACTGAGGCTGGAGCAAGGGCAGGAAGTTCCTTATGTCCCAAAAGGTCAAAGGTCACTGGCCAGATAATTGAGACACTGTCCCTTTAAATAACAGAGCTGCACGCGTTCTCTAGGGAGCGCCACTATGCGCACAGGACACCAGGAAGTAGGAGTGAGAATTGGTGAGTATTAAGTGCTGGCGGGCACCGGCGTTGGATTAAGATGCTCACTGCAGCAGGGACAGGAACCAGGATGGGTAAGTATACTAGTGGGGACCCAGGCCGCCGCACCTACCACAGGAAAGCTGCAGTGGTAACAGAATAGGCATGATCACGTCGCAGCCCAAGACAGAGGCTGCGGCGTGAATCATGACAAAAAGTGGCAGAAAGGTTATTTTAAGCTGTAGGCTACCCTGAAGACTTGGGTTTTTTAGGCTACTTTTGGAGGTTTTGACCCAGTCTTGATAGTCGGACATATTTTTTGGCTCTTCTTTTCTTTTTTTTCTTTTTCCATCCATATTAGACGTATGAGGGCTTGTTTTTTGTGGGATAAGATGTCCTTTTAATGGTGCCATTGACTTTTCCGTAGAATGTACTGAAACAAATTCTAAGTGGGGTGAAATGTGAATAAAACATACGTTTGCAGAGTTTTGTTTTTATGTCATTCACTTTTCGGTGTCATCTATATTCTGCAGGTTGCTACTATTCCAGTGATACTAAATATGTAGGAATTTTTTATTATGTTTTAGTGTTTTAAAAAAAAATATTCTCTATTTCTTACATTTTTGCTGCAGTGCCCTTTTCTGCAGACTAATAACTATTTTGTTTTTCCACCTATGGAGTCAGGTCCAGAGGACCAAGAGGGTGGGAGTAGGTTTGCTCTACCACCTACAGGACTGGGACTGTAGGTGGTAGATCAAACCTGTCCCCACCCTCTTTCTATTCTCTTATGGATACACCATCCTTGTCGATATTGTTATCTTCAGTCACCCACGGTTTTCGGGGGACCGGGGAAAAAGCTTTGGGGTTTGCATTTGTTTTTTTTCCCTGCATGGGGCTTTTTAAATTTTTGTGATATGTTTTTAGGGCGGGAAATTTTTCATATGTTAGAATTTTTCCTGAATAAAAAAAAAGGGGGGGGTTTTATCTATAGGGGATACCCTACCCCTCTTGTTTTGAAATTCTTTGATTATCTAATTTAGTATGCCCCCGTTATATTTTTTTTTCACCCTGGATTAAAATTTTAGAGAATCTAGACCACTTATCTGGGACACCAATTGGGGGTGTTTTGTTTTTTTTGCGGGGCCCCCCCGGAGGTTACCCGCAAGGGCCATTTGAGGTAAACCTTGAAAGAGCAAAAAAAGAGGTAGAGTATTTTAATTTTTTATCATCTCTCGATGTATCGGGTGGCCCTTTTTTGGATTTATAGAGTATATTTATGTTTTGGGTTGGGGTTTATAACTCATCCTTATAGTCTATAATTGGTGTTGTGGCCTTTTTCTTATTTAACTTTTTTTTGGGGTTTAAAATTTAAAAAAAAAGGTTAATTTTTAAGGGTGGAATTATTCTCTGATTTTTTATTAACATATTATTCTTCATCCTTTTTGAATGCTTTCAGAGAGTTTTTTTTTTTATTCTTGTTGCCCAAAAGTGGAGGTGATTCTTGAGGCCCACCAGTGGAGTTGATTCTTGGGGACCACTAGTGGAGTTGATTCTTAGGGACCACCAGTGGAGTTGATTCTTGGGGCCCACCAGTGGAGTTAATTCTTAGGGACCACCAGTGGAGTTTATTCTTAGAGCCCACCAGTTGCGTTGATTCTTGGAGACCACTAGTGGAATTGATTCTTGGGGCCCGTCAGTGGAGTTAATTCTTTGGGAACACCTGTGGAGTTGATTCTTGTAGCACACCAGTGGAGTTGATTCTTGCAGACCACTAGTGGAGTTGATTCTTGGGGCCCACCAGTTGAGTTGATTCTTGACTTTCAAAATGACATAGTAAAACCATGACGTTGGAAAGTCACCTATTAATCTTCACAGCACTTCCAGAATATGACTAGACACTACAGACATCATCTATGTTATCTTCTTAGCACCTTTGCTTATCCTGCTACTATTTTGCAAAATTATCACAAGATGCTTATTCCAATCCTTTCTGTGAGCATATGTGTCTTTTACTCTTCACAAATTCTTTACAGTCATATTTCCTAATATCCTTTTTTATGATTATGTAAGGACATAAATAGCGTTCTAGAAGAAAGGGATTTGCGGATGCTTATTGACTGCCGAAATTGGAATGGGAAAGGTTTAGTACGATGTGTTACAGAAAGTTTTGATAAATTGGGGCACATTTATCAAGGCAGTTGCACCAGAATTCTGGTGCTAATTTGCCAAAAATAAATGCTTCACACCATATTTATGATGTGTTTTAGATTGTTTCTAGCCACTTCCATGCCTTCTCTGACAAAGAGGTGTGGCCTTGACAACATGGGTGTTGTTTCACACGAAAGGACCATGGCTTAGCGTGCAACACTGTGTGGCAAAAATGTGCCCAAATGTTGGCGCAGTTAGTGGCATAAAGTAAGCCAACTTAAAATGGTGTAAAGTTAGACTAGACAGTTCTAACCTGCGCCAGATTTATCAACATTATAGTAAATGTGTTGCATTATAAGACGGTCTAGTCTACGTTTATGCGGTCTTAGAGTTATACAGTATTGATAAATCTACCCACTCTTGTATTAGTAAGTGGTGGCTGCTAAAGTTATTCAAATCCAGATATCATATTCATAAAATCATCAACAGCACACTGTAATGCTGACCAAGATTTGCTCCGTAATTACTTCATGCATCCTTTATATTATAACGTGTTGGTGTCATTCAAAGTAGAGAATTTATTGTTCAGGTCCTCCTGGCCCTCTGTCATGTAGGTCACTTTTTGGAAGAAGGTTAAATAAGCAAGCTGGACGAAACCTAGGCAACCATGAGAGAGAATCGGTAAGGACAGAGTAGTCATAGTGGTCACTATGGACCAAGCAGTTGACATGGCCGACCTAGATTCTTAAAATGATCCACAAAAGGATAGCACTGTGGTCCATGGAGACGTGAAAACCGTTTGCTATGAAGGGAAGGGAAAGTGAGTGCGGAGGGAGGATTAAAAGAGGAAATGGGGAAAATTATGAGGGACCTCCAATGCCATAAAAACCATACCTATTCCACATGGTAAATTTGTGCCCATTTCAACCTTTTCCAAGGCCCCCCAGAGTTACTTGCTGCACTTCTGGTTAGAACATATACTTTTAGTGATAAGGGACAACATCAACCTGTAATACAACTTTTTCTTGTAATTCTCATACAATTTTATTCATCACACAGTAACTATGACAATATGTATATTTCTGTATACTTCAAGCACTTGTGAATTTGTGTTTTCCTTTGAAAAATGTCATCTACAGAGACAAGAGTAACACCCAAGTATTATAGGATTCTTCTAATACCAGCAGGAAGTCGCAGTGCAAAGCACATTGTTGGCTTAGTTACATATCTGATGGTGTCCATGAAAATTAATGGCTTTGCAGCACATGTTACTGGAAGGTCAAGTGTCAACTACAAAAAGTTTATAAATGCACCAAAAGCTGCGTAGTTAAATGGCTCATAGAATAATGAAGTAAGTGATCCAAGTCCTAGAAGAAGAAATAACATGTATTAATAGGTGTCATAAAAGCAAAACTAAACAAAACTATATGGCAATTATATCCCAACCCATCTATTATCCAGTGTGTTGTATCATGCATATTACATATGCCAACTATTAGCTGAATGCTCATTCAGTCAATACGCCACCTACACTTAAAGGGAGTCTATCACCAACCTATTTTTTTACTAATTAAAATTAGATACTGTCCCATTGATCCCGACTATATCTGTGAACATTCATTGTTCCCGTGACAAGTGCAGCCAATTTTGGGCCACAGCTGTCATGTGCACAAAGGTCTGAGATGTGCACACCATTATTAGACCATGGTGGATGGCACATTGCTGATACACACACCATCTATATGTGTATGTACAATAATATATATTAATTTATGGAGTTCAAAGGGGGTTTCGAGTGCTTTGACTATATGAGTGAATTGTGGGTTAATAGAAGGGGGTCCTCTGTACAAGATTGTTATCTCCTAGAGTGCTTACAAAGGGTGACCTTTGCTTTGGAGGACCTGTCCTGTCTTGCATTACACAGTTAACTTACTGATTTGACTAGACACTATGTAATAATTTGTTTCCCCTGTGGTGGCGATGCAGGGAAATAAAATACTAACTACTAGATTTTCCTATAGAATACAGCTGATCACATCAACTCCCACGAATGGCATGCTTTGTGATCAGTTGATTGTTAAGAGACCTTTCCAACTAGTAGAGACTATCCACAGTGGAGAACCCGGTACGTTAGGTTTACCTAAGTCTGCAAGACCTTAGACCTTTTATAGGTAGTAACATCTTACTTGATAGATTATTGACACACACTAAATTGCATCCATTAGAACAGCATCTGGCACCGCCATTACAGTCTACATCATAACTACAAGTGTTTCGAGAGGATCCTGGGCAACGATAATTCCCACGGGCAGACGGGCATCCTATAAGAAAAGGGAATAGAAATAGCCTTGAATTTTTTATCTTAATAAACTTCCTGGGGTAAGTCTATTGTCTCCTAACTATTGCCTTTACTATAAAAGACTCAGCATTCTTCAATTATCTTGAACCCCTCTTACCTTGCTTAGGACTTTGTGACAACTAATTAAAAAAATTTAAACTGTACAGTATGTAATAGACCATATTAGATTGGAGAAATTAGTGTAGAGGAAGAGGAAGTTATGAAATTATAAATGGTGGAAGACAAATAGATCTTCATGAAATAAACATGGATCGCCATCTAAAAATCCATAATCCTTGAAGTATTATTTATGAATACATTGTACTGCAAGTACACGCCTCACATTTTGTAAATATTGTATTATGTCTTTCAAGTTTTCATGGGACAACGCCGAAGATATGACACTTTGATACAATGAAAACA
>JAODAL010071916.1:0-15335 GCA_025379985.1 Phyllomedusa bahiana
CGGCGAAGTCACCGAATCGAATTTTTGACAAATTCGCCCATCTCTAATAGCAATTCAAATATTGACAATTTTAAGTAAATAAGAGAAGTCATCAGTAATAAAAGAGCATACAGTTGTAAGCGACTGCCATGGTATGTAAAAACAATAGGTACATCACCTCATCACTCCAGAAGAACATCCAGATATCCTGCAGCTGCCCAGAATCCCTTCCAGCACAAATATAAGGCAAAATATCAAGAAAAATACAGCAGCCAAGAGACAAATCTATAAAACTTTCTATTTTATTCCAAATAGTTAAAATCCACATATACACAGTTCAAGAGCACACAAATCATGCTGGTGCGTTTCAGAAATACACAGTGACCTCGGACATTGCACATGAAATTTTATAGATTTCTCTCTTCATAGTTTGTAAGGCTAAAAAAAGACAAGACGTCCATCCAGTTCAGCCTGTTGTGCTAAGGTGTTGATCCAGAGGAAGGCAAAAACCCCCAATGAGGTAGAAGCCAATTGTCCTCATTTTAGGGAAAAATTCCTTCCTGACTCCAATCTGGCAATCAGAAAAATCCCTGGATCAATGACCCCTCTCCTGAATCCTAGTCACTTTAACTTGTTATATTATTACGCTCCAGAAATGCATCCAAACCCTTTTTGAACTCGGTTATTGAATTCACCATGACAAGTCCCTCTGGCAGAGAATTCCATAGTCTCACTGCTCTTACAGTAAAGAATCCCTTTCTATGTTTATGTAGAAACTTTCGTTCCTCAAGACGTAAAGGATGCCCCCTTGTTCTAGATACAGCCTGTGTATAAATAAATTTTGGAGAGATCTCTATATTGACCTTTGATGTATTTAAACATATTTATTATGTCCCCCGGAAGCCTTCTTTTCTCTAAACTAAATAACCCTAATCTTGCCAATCTTTCTGTGTACTGTAGTCCACCCAGTCCTTTTATTATTTTTGTTGCCCGCCTTTGTACCTGTTCAAGCTCTACAATGTCTTTCCTGTGCACTGGTGCCCAAAACTGTACACAATATTCCATGTGTGGTCTAACCAGTGACTTGTATAATGGGAGAATAATGTTCTCATCATGTGCATCTATGCCCCTTTTAATGCACCCCATGATCCTATTTGCTTTGGCTGCTGCTGCCTGACACTGGCTGCTACAATTATGTTTACTGTCCACCAGGATTCCCAAGTCCTTCTCCATGTCACTTTTACCCAGTGTTTTTCCATTTAACATGTATCATGTAATGGATTTCTCTTCCCCATGTGCATAACCTTGCATTTATCAGTGTTAAACCTCATCTGCCATTTCCCTGCCCAGGCCTCCAACTTATCCAGATCCCTTTGTAATAACATATTATCCTCTATTGTGTTGATTACTTTACAGAGCTTAGTATCGTCTGCAAAGATCGATATTCTACTGTGTTTTCCCTGTGTAAGATCATTAATGAAAATGTTAAAGAGGATAGGGCCCAATACTGACCCTTGTGGTACCCCACTAGTAACAGCGATCCGTCTGAGTATGTCCCGGGTTAATTACTACCCTTTGTTTTCTATCAGTGAGCCAGTTACTTACCCACTTGCACACATTTTCCCCCAGTCCAAGCATTCTCATTTTATTTACCAACCTTTTATGTGGCACCATATCAAATGCGTATCTTGCTGCTGTTGGTTTAACACAGATAATTGTAAAGTTCTACACATAGGAAAGGAAATTCAATAAAGTCCAAAATATCATTTGTTGTGAGCAAAAGTCTTCATATTATTTATATCATATTTATTGAAGAAAATGTAAAGGGTCCAAACAAACATGCCAAATAAAACTTACTGCACATATATTCAGTGAACATATAGGTGTTTGTATACCATGTGAGGCCCATTGAAAAGGAGCGGTATGAAGTTCCAAATTGTTAACCCTATATTGTACCTAGTTGAGTTAAGGAAATTCAATCACAAAATTACTAAGCAGGAAAAAACTGGGTAGCACTGACAAGAAAAAGAACTTAGGAATTAGCAATAGTTGACAGTTGAATACCTGGGAAGTACATGAGAAGATGGGGGTGTGGACTTGGAAACTGAAACCTGTGGCTCTGTCAATAACTAAAGATTATTACCTTTTCCAACTGTTTAAAGAGTCAACTAGAGGGAAGGCCCTTCTAGACTTAATATTGACTAATAGACCGGACAGAGTAACAAAGTTTAAGGTTGGAGGCACCTAGGAAATAGTGACCACAATATAATAAATTTCCAATTATCCTTCAATAAAGTATTTTGTCAAGTAGCAACAAAATAATTGAATTTCAGGAAGGCTAATTTTAATCTGCTTAGAGAGGCCCTCAACCGCACTGACTTGAACAAGATATTTAAAAATAAAAGAACAGATAATAAATGGGAGTTTTTTAAAAACATCTCAAGTGCCCACTGTGAGAGGTACATACCTAATGGAAATAACATGTTTAGAAACGGGAAAAAACAATGTGGATCAACAAAGATGTAAAGGAAGCAATACATAATAAACCAAACGTGTTTAAGCTACTTTAACAGAAGGGCAGTGAAGAGGCACTAAAAAGCTATAAGGAAAAAATAAATCTTGTATAAAAGAAAGATAAAGACAGCAAAGCTGGAGACAGAAAGGCAGATTACCAAGGAGAGTGAAATGAACCCCAAAATATATTCTAACTATATAAATAATAAAAAGATTGAAACTGAAAAAGTTTTCCCTTTGAAAAATAGTGAGGGAGGTATTGTAGAGGGTGATGAGGGAAAGCAAATCTATAAAAATAATAAATCACCGTATATACCAAGGAAAATGAAAATTCAGTTGATGATGTAAACTCCACATTACATTTTTCTTGTCTAAACAAGGAATAAGTGTAGCTCTGCCTTAATAAGATTAAAATAGACAAATCACAAGTACTGATGGCATACACCCCCATGTCCTAAGATAATTAAGTAATGTGATAGACAGGCCCCTATCCTTAATATTTCTAGACAGTATTGTAATTGGGATGTCCCAAAGGATTGGCGCATAGCAATTGTGGAGCCAATATTCAAAAAGGGGTCAAAAAGTGATTCTGGAAACTACAGGCCAGTAAGTTTAACCTTGGTTGTAGGTAAAATGTTTAAAGGTTTTCTTGCAGATGCTATACTGCTGAAAATAAATTTATAACTCAGTTCCAGGTTTATGAAGGATCGGTCCTGTTAAACTAATCGCATCAGCTTCTATGAGGTGGTTATTTATAGACTGTGATTTTTCTAAAGCATTTGGTACTGCGCCACATAAAATGTTGATAAATAAAATGAGAATGCTTGGACTGGTGGAAAATATTTGCAAGTGGCTAAGTTACTGTCTCAGATAGAAAACGAAGGGTGGTGATTGATGGTGCATACTCAGACTGGATTCCTGTTACTAGTGAGGTAATAAAGGGGGCAGTATTGGGCCCTATTATTTTTAATATTTTCATAAATTACCTCAACACAATAGAGGATACTGTGTTAATACAAAGGGATCTGGATAAGTTAGAAATCTGGACAGAGAAGTAGCAGCTGAGGTTTAACACAGACAAATGCAAGGTTTTGCACATGGGAAGGAACAATCCATTCCATGATTGCTTGTTAAATGGAAAAACGCTGGGTAAAAGTGACATGAAGAAGGACTTAGGAATCCTAGTGGACAGTAAACTTAATTGTAGCACCACCACCTTAGATGACAGTGATGGCTTAGTGGTTAAGTTTGCTGTCTTCTAACTCAGAGGTTGTGAGTTCTAGTCTGCTCTGGTGTTAAAATTTAATTGTAGCAGCCAGTGTCAGGGAGCAGCTGCCAAGACAAATAAGATTACGGAGTATCTTAAAAGGGGCATAGATGCACACAATGAGAATATGATTTTCCCATTATACAAGTCACTGGTCAGAGCACACATGGAATGTTGTGTACAGTTTTCAACACCAGTGCACAGGAAAGACATTATAGAGCTTGAACAGGTTCAATGGTGGGGAATGAAAAAAAAAAAACTGGGTGGATTGCAATACCCAGAAAAATTAGGGTTATTTTGTTTAGAGAAAAGATAACTTCAGGGGGAAATAATAAATATGTTTAAATATATCAAGGATCAATATAGAGAGCTCTCCCAAGATCTATTTATACCCAGGACTGTATCTAGAACAAGAGGGCATCCTCTATGTCTTGAGAAAAGAATATTTCTACATAGACATAGAAAGGGATTCTTTACTGTAAGAGCTGTGAGACTGTGGAACTCTCTGCCAGAGGAACTTGTCATGGTGAATTCACTAACAGAGTTCAAAAAGGGTTTGGATGCATTTCTAGATGTAATATAATATAACAAGTTATAATGACTAGGATTCCGGAGAAAGGTCATTGATTGAAGGATTTAATCTGATTGCCAGATTGGAGTCGGGAAGTAATTTTTTCCCAAAAATGAGGACTATTGGCTTCTACCTCATGGTTTTTTTTATTTTTGCCTTCCACTGAATCAACACTATAGCACAATAGGCTGAACTTGATGGATGTCTTTCTTTTTTCAGCCTTAAATACAATATAACTCTGAATGGAGCCTTAGAGGACTGCTGTGCTTTGCAGAATGGAGAATGGGGGGCAGCACTTGCGACTGTCCTCATTCATTTATATGGGAGTTACGAATATAGTCAAATGAGTGTGACCTCATAATTTAAATGCTTTATAATAATGAGCTATGTTTGTCAGTTACAGACAGTCAAAGAACCACTTTGTGGATATTCATCAATGCATTTCTTCCCTACAATAGTGTATTGTATATATGTTTCTATTGCAGCACCTGAGTGTACATTTAGCATGTCAAATGTCTTACGGCAACAGTGTTATCATTATCTTACAAAGAAGCACACTGTACTGTGCAATTCTGAATTAATGAGTATACTGTGTTTGTTAGGTGCTGAGTTATCAAGTTTTACAAATACATATATTTATTTTCAACACCTCCCCTGTGCGTTCACCCATCACAATCCTTGATTTATTTGGTCATGTTTTATAAATCTGCGCACTTAAAACACATCCAGCCAGCACAAAAGCTTCCCAAGCTACCGTAAACGCATTTCATGCAGAAGCGTGACATATATGAAAGATGCTATTCGGTGTAAATTTAAAGCAGGAAATCTTCATAAAACGACCCATGCAAATCATTTTATAAAAATCTTGCCAAGCTTTCTATTCCCTGGATACCTATTTTCAGAACACTCCTGGCATATGCAGCCAAAAAAGTGTGAAGATGTGTTCATATCAACTTTGCACAACATAAAAAAATACTTTCAGCTCTATGAAGTGATATATTGCTCGCAAAATTCAAGATTTCTGCTAAATATACAAGAAAGTTTGAGTCATTAGAGAGATAACGCAGGTAGAAGTACATGTATTCTTTTGTTGTTGTTTAGGAAATATTAACCAGAAAAGTCTATTTTTAGTGCAGGCAATATTAAAACCTTTACAGAAGCTGACTAAAAATTATTTGGATGGGAACTAAGAGTTTTGGACTTTTTACTATCCACAAGGTTTTTATTATTATTTCATTTAAAAATTGTAGTTTATTGCTTTTTTTCTGCTTATTTTTTGGGGATTCAAATATTTAATGGTTTTTTTTACATCTTAGGATAGCATCCCACACTACATTACAGCATGTTCTCCAACACATGCACAGTTGATATACCTACAGCGCTGTTTTTCATGCCTGGCAAGGCAAGAAGATGTCTATGCCACGGCTGACCTTAACCCCTTAAGGACCCTGGACGTATAAGTACGTCCCAGGGTCCATGAGGGGCTTTGCAGGGGGTTCGCTCCGCGACCCTCCTGCACAGCCACCGGGTGTTAGCGGCTAATCGCCGCTAACACCCAGCCGTTACGGCGCGAACGGGCAGCATCGCCCGCCCGCGCTGTTAAACTGATCAGACACCGCGGCAAAGATGGCCGCGGTGTCTGAATGAATGACGATCGGTGCCGTGCACCGAACGTTAGGGTGATCGGCACCGTCGCAGCATAGCTGCAACGATCCGACCCCCGGACATGGCAGTGGGGAGCCTTGGGAAGGGTCCTGTCACTTCCATGTCCTGGTTTGCCCCACTTCCGTCCGCAGACAGGAAGTGGGGAAACCGCCATCTTGGTACAGTCTAATGCATTGCTTATGCAATGCATTAGACTGTATTGACAATCGTGCCACCTAGTGGTCAAGCACCATAGGTGGCCTCAATGTTAAAGTAAAAAAAATAAATAAATAAAGTTATACAGTACAAAAATAAGTATTAAAAGTTCAAATTACCCCCCTTTCCCCATTTTACAAATAAATACAATAAAATAATAAAAAAGTTACACATATTTGGTATCGCCGCATCCGAAAAGTCTGATCTATAAAAATATAACATCATTTATCCCGTGCGCTGCACACCGTAGAAGAGAAAAAATTCCAAACACCAAAATTTCATTTTTTGGTCATTTTATGTCACTTAAAAAATTGAAGCGGAATGGAACCGAAGATTGAACGCCGTAAAAGCAAAACCCCCGCAAACATGACGAAGATAAGTTTTTTTTTACAATTTGTACCACTTGGAATTTTTTTGCGGTTTCCCAGTATATTCTATAGTAAAATGAATAACATCATTAGAAAGTACATCTTGTCCCGCAAAATAAAAGCCCTCATGTGCCTATGTAGGTGGAAAAATAAAAAAAGTTATGGCTCTGGGAAGGCGAGGAGGGTAAAAACGAACGTGTCAACAAAAAAAAAAAAAAACGCCGGGTCCTTAAGGGGTTAAAGGGAATCTGTTGCCTTTTTTTTTTTTTTAATAATTAAAACAAGACACTGATCCATAGGGCTTGTCCCCACGGCAAGGTTTATTGGTCGGTTTTTCATACGGTTTGTGGTTTTAGAAACTTTCTGAAAACTGACATGGACTTTAATAGAAAATCCATTCCACAGTCCCCACCGAACGGATTCTCTGCCGGAAGATGTTTCACACCGCTGCCGGTCGGAAAAACTTGTTCATTCAATGAACATGTTCATTCTTCCACCCGGTTTCCAGATGGAAAATTAACATTGAAGTCAATGAAAACTGAGCAGAAAGTGAGTGAACAGTTTTCGTCCAGGTTTTTAGCGCTGGTTTTGATTGGTTTTTGGGCGGTTTTAGTTTTTTGAAAAAAAAAAAAAGTGAAGAATGATCCCACCTATAGTGGGTGTGCTTTTACAGGTCCTTTTGCACTTTTTTAACACAGGAAGGTCCTGCACAGCACTTTCTGGACTGGATGGAAGAGGACACATCAGCATGCCTCCTAAAACATTTTGAAGAACAAATCGTGGACCCAAATCTGCGAGGTGCTATACCCGGGGAACTGGAGCAGGTATAATGCCCAAAAGCAGGGGCTCATCTGCAAGTTAATTTTTATATTACTATTTTTGTCATATTAGAAGTCAAACTGATGTTAATTGACTTTTTACAGTGGCCTTTCCGCATTCCCAATTCCAGCGCCTGTCACTTCAAAACGTTCTCAGTTCCAAAAGGTTACTTCAGGTCTGTGGCCACATGTGGTCACAGCATTGATGTCCCTATTTAAAACTGACAGGTTGTGGTGACAGGCGATGCAATAGGTAATGCGGGAAGGTCACAATCAAAAAAGTAACATGCCAATCACCTTTAAATTTAACCCACTATAATTTCTTCCATAGTAGAGGATGTGATGAAATGTTGCCAAGTAGCACCATGAAAGGGAAGTGGGGCCTCTAAGTCCTATTGGCCAAAGATTGCCCACCAGGACGCATTAATGTTCATCATGTCTCAGTGGGAACTCCGGCCATAAGTATTGACTAATTTACTTGAAATGTCTCTGTCCCATAAATAATAGAGCATAATTTTTTTCTTTTATTTAATCCCTAGGTCAACAGGCAAGTCTCCACATCCAGGTCGGAGTTCCCCCCAAGAGAGGGTGAACATATAAATACAGCTCTGTAAAAAATTAAAAGAACAACTGCAAAATATTTAGTTTCTCTGATTTTTCTCTTCAATGGTATGTATTTTTGAGAAAACTTTACATTGTTAATTTATTATAAAAACTACTGACAACATGTCTCTGAAATTCAAAGCAAACAATTTTGTAATTATTTGCAGTAAATGAGAAATCTTCAAAATAATAAAAAGAGCAGTGCTGGACCTCAAATAAGAAAAGAAAACAAGTTCATATTTCTTTAGAAACTTATTTTTTAAAAGTCGGAAAGAGATTCTTTTCAACTCTAGCACTTGTTTTGCCTCCGCTTGTCCTTTGCAAGAGGTTGTGAAGATCAAAAAGCGTATTTTTTTTCTATTTCCTTCTTAAATGTTTTGGGTTCAGGTGTCATTTCAAGCAATTTAATTTTAGAATGGGTGTACTTTGGTTGGAATTAAAAACTGACACTGGAAGGGAAATGGCTGTCGGGACATGTAGGATGTGTTTTTGAAAAGCTTTGGTCTCTTATTTTTTTTCCCAAAGGATTACAGTGCCTTGCGAAGGATTGGCCCCCTTGAATGTTTCAACTTTTGCCAATTTGGTTAAAACATACATATATAAAATTTTTAAATTTTTTTGGAAGAAACAAATTTCCCCCTTTTATAAAGGAAATTTTTTGGGGAAATTTTTAAAAATTTTTTTTTAAAAAATAAAAACTGAAAAGGGGGGGTGCAAAATTTTTGGCCCCTTAAGTTTACTTTGTAGCACACTTTTCGTGTGATTACAGCGCAAGTCGGGCTTGGGATAGGGGGTCTTACAAGTTTTGTACTGAGAGAAGAAATTTTTTCCCCATTCTTATTTGGAAAAAAAGGTTGAGCTCGTGAGGTTGGAGGAGAGCGTTTGGAAAGCAGTTTTCGCTCTTTCCCAAAAGATCCTCGATTGGATTCAGGTCGGTTTTTTGACTTTAAAACCCTGGATATTTTTAAAATTGTGACCATTCCAGAAAGACTTTCTTTGGGGCTGCCATAGCAATAATCAAAGTCCCTTTTTTCCCAAATTCATTGTGTTCTAAAAAAAAGGGGAATGGGACGCTTAAAATTGGCTGTTTAATGGGGGAACAAAGAAAAAGTCTTAAAAAAACGGGTTTTTTATTCATGTCCCCCAATGTTTCTTGGAGACGAGTTAAGATGGCCAGGGAAGCTTAGGGAGTGACCACTGGGTGGAGATAAAAAAAAAAAAAAATCATAAGCTTTATTGCACTCAGTACACTTTTCTGCTTGAAAGACCATCCAAAAATTGCTGGGAAAACCTGGACAAAAGAAGTGACAAAAAACGTTTAAAAAACTACAACCGCCGATTTCTCAATTTGGTTGTCTATATAGGATTATGGGAATAGCATTCTTGCCTCCCTTGTTTAAAAGCTTTAGAAATATGCTTTACAACAGTTTATGAAATAGGCATGTGGACTAAAATCAGTCCATTGTTTTTTAAATAAAGGTTTTTTAGGCATGCATGGACCTGGGAATAAATCCCCTGTGCGGGAGGGGGGAGTGGGGTTTGACTGTGATCTCCCTATTTTAAAATAGTGGATTTGTGTTTTCTTACACAACTAGTGTCTCCTTTCAGTTTGGGACTCGTTTTTACTAATTAATGAGAGACTCTGAAAAACTTCCTTTTAAACAGGAGTTTTTTTTAGGCTTAGTGGCCAATTAAAAAAATTTGAAAGGGACTTAAGAATTTAAAAAAAATATTGAAAGTGATGTTGAAAATGTAAAAAAAAAAACATAACCAAAAATTCTTAAAAAATGTGTTTAACATAAAATTGTGAGTTATTCAATAAGTAATTTTTTGATCACACATTCCCTTTAACAGGTGGGGGGCATGGTCCAGGCTCGTATTGATGTGGACCGCCCATTAACTTCATAAGTTTGGGCAGTTGGTATCTAACTCTGCCCAGCTGTTTTAAATGACTGTTAGCTGGGGGGGAGAATTGGCTGTCAGAAGCAGCCAGACTCTCTAGAGAGAAGGCAGCAACAGTTTTTTTACCCCCTGCCTTCCGATCTTTGTATTAAGCACTATTGAGGCTGTAGTAACAATTTAGCGGAAGCCTCCAGTTCCTCATCCTGCCTGACAGTCTGTAGCCACCGATTTTAGTGCCTGTAGAAGCTGCTGGGTCTAATGAGAGACTCTATGAAGTTTATTGCCGGAGCTAATATATCACCTGCAGTTACAGAGGAAATCAGCCAAAAAAAAAAGAGTTATGTATAGATTAGGTCTTTTTCTGACCTTATAGGAGGCATAATATGTAAAATAAAATAGGATACAAACACACAAACAAAAACATGAACAATGAAAAAAAAAAATGGACAAACCCCCTGCAAAATTTTTAGCCCCCCCAGATGACCTAAAAACTTTATTTAACCCAATTTGATTTTTGTGATGAGAAAAAGGGCACAACGGAAAAATGTCATTTTTTTTTAAAAAAAATAAAAAAAGTGTAAAACTTTTGCCATTTTTCATTATTTATTTAACATAATGCGCCCGTTTGGCCCCTTGGGGTCCAATCAACCCAAAGCAAAATTCAAAAAGCTTTTACCAATTGTACATATAAAACTACTAAATAAGTCATACGTTACCCAAATACGTACCCCACAAAACCGAATCCCAAGCCACATATCACCCAACAAAATGACCCAATAATACAAACGACCATTATGAATCAAACCCTAACTTCAAAAAATATTAAGCATCGTGACCTCATGGTGGATACCCACTGTATACAGGCTCGCGACTTTGTTTCAGTAAAGTTATATCGTGACCACAGGTGATGTTTGAAGAGTGTTTCTCTTTCTCTCTTTTTTTCTCCATCTGTCCCAGACACCATGATGACTACTCCCGACTCTTCACTGTAAAATTTACAAAACACATATCTTAAGACTCCTCAATTTAGCAGCACTCCTCTACCAATTCCTATCTCTATACAAACTCCCCATCTATAGCACCTCATATGGTAGCCATGTAATATGCCCCCAGTAGCCAGGTAGTAGCCACCTATAGCCATGTAGTAGCCCCTGCAGCCAGTGAAGGCCCCCTGTAGCCAGAGATGCCCCCTGTAGCCAGTGATGCCCCCCACAGCCAGAAGATGCCCCCCTCAGCCAGTAGATGCCCTCCTGTAGCCAGTGAAGCCCCCTGTAGCCAGTAGATGCCCCCCCTTGTAGCCAGTAGATGCCCCCTGTAGCCAGTAGATGCCCCCTCTTGTAGCCAGTGATGCCCCCTGTAGCCAGTAGATGCCCCCCCTTGTAGCCAGTATTGCCCCCGTAAGCAGTGATGCCCCCTTGTAGCCAGTGATGCCCTCTGTAGCCAGTGATGCCCCCTTGTAGCCAGTGATGCCCCCCTGTAGCCAGTGATGCCCCTCTGTAGCCAGTGATGCCCCCTGTAGCCAGTGATGCCCCCCTGTTGCCTGTCATGGCCGCCCGTCGCGAGTGATGCCCCCTGTAGCCAGTGATGCCCCCTGTAGTCAGTGATGCACTCTGTAGCCAGTGATGCCCCCTGTAGAGAGTGATGCCCCTGTAGCCAGTGCTGCCCCCCCTGTAGCCAGTGATGCCCTCTTGTAGCCAGTGATGCCCCCCTGTAGCCAGTGATGCCCCTTGTAGCCAGTGATGCCCCCCTTGTAGCCAGTGATGCCCCCCTGTAGCCAGTGATGCCCGCTTGTAGCCAGTGATGCCCCGTGTAGCCAGTGATGCTCCCTGTAGCCAGTGATACCCCCCTGTAGCCAGTGATACCCCCCTTATAGCCAGTGATGCCCCCCTGTAACCAGTGATGCCCCTTGTAGCCAGTGATGCCCCTGTAGCCAATACAAGCCCCCCTGTAGCCAGTGATGCCCCCTTGTAGCCAGTAGAAGCCCCCCTGTAGCCAGTGATTCCCCCCTTGTAGCCAGTGATGCCCCCCTGTAACTAAATATAAAATAACAGGGGAGATTCTCTGGGCGGGCAGGGCGAGCGGTCGCGGCGCCCCCCTCGGCAATCCTGGCCAATCAGAATAGGAGCGACAGGGACTCATTATAACCTATGGAGAAATATTGACCAATCAAATTCAAAGGCGGAACAGTTCAAATACAGTAAAAATGCAGAAAAGAGCTGATTGGTTGAGCTAGCGGGGGCTTGGCTATCTTGGCTAATCAGAGCGCGAGCTGCTTTGTCCCATTGTAGTCTATGGCCAGATCAGGGCAATGAAATCTCGGCTCTCAGCGCTGTGCGGCTTGGAGTATGATTAAAAAAATCATTTTTATTAGGTGTAAAACATTATCTGAAAAAAAATGAAACTTCTAAAAAACATAAATCAATCAAATCCCTAACAACGGTTTGTCGCCGGACGGCGCTAATCAGGAACTGCGATTTTAGAAAATTCCCGGGAAATACATTTAATTTTTTAAATTCTTTAAGCTCTTCTCATTGGTCGGCAAAAACCAGCCAATCAGAATTGGAGCGACAGTGACCCATTATAAGCTTTTTGAGAATTATTGACCAATCAAATTTAAAAGGGGGGACAGTTCAAGATACAGTAAAAAAGGCAGAAAAAGAGGGTGATTGGTTGAGACGGCGGGCAGATATGAATCCACCAATCATATGTAGAGCGTTTATTTTTGAGTAGAGAAAGAGGGCGCGATAGAAGGGCGCCCTAAAAGTTATTACGTTATGGGAAATATTTAGTACTGTGTTGGTTGGGGGGAAGAGGGGCATGTCCAGCTTAGCCAATGCGGGTTTAGCTACCTTCTATAGAGTTCTATGGGGAAAAGAAATGCAGAGCGAGCTCTGTTTATGACTGGCAAGTTAAAGAGGCACGGTTATTTGGGCCAATGGGAGAGCGAGCGACGTTTCTTATGGGTTTTCTAATGCAATCTAAAATTAAAACTGTACATGGCAGAAGTTCAAATGATAACACTCATTAAGTTGTACCGATGTGTATATAAAATGAACAATAATTATGGGGGTAACGAAAATAAACAAATAAATATAAATTCAATGAGTTAATTTTTATTTCTTTCAGCTTTTTCAGATAATATTTTACACCTAAAAAAAATGATTTTTTTAATCATACTCCATGCAGCATGGCGCTGAGAGCTGAGATTTCATTGCCCCGATCTGGCCATAGACTACAATGGACAAAGTAGCTCGCGCTCTGATTTGGCCGAGATAGCCAAGCCCCCGTTAGTTCAACCAATCAGCTTTTCTGCATTTTTACTGTATTTTGAACTGTCCCGCCTTTGATTTTGATTGGTCAATATTTCTCCATAGGTTATAATGGGTCCCTGTTGCTCCTATTCTGATTGGCCAGGATTGCCAAGCCCCCGCTGGCTCAACCATTCAGCTCTTTTCTGCATTTTTACTGTATTTTGAACTGTCCCACCTTTGAATTTGATTGGTCAATATTTCTCCATAGGTTATAATGGTTCACTGTCGCTCCTATTCTGATTGGCTGGTTTCTGCCGACCAATGAGAATAGCTTACAGAATTTGAATTACTGTATTTCCCGGCAGTTATCAATATCCAAATTCATGATGTTGTGCCGTTCTTGATTTTTGGAAAGTGATTTTATTTATGTATTTTTTTAGTAGGGTTGAGCTCTTTTTCAGATTAATGTTTTACACTAATAAAAAAAGCTTTTTTGAAAACTCCATGCCGCATGGACATGTTTAATGATTTCTGGCTCATTTCCAGCCCGTCTCGATTCAAAATACATGTTAGGTGCAGTCCCTTCTGCGTCCCACAAACTGGCAAGGCGCAGGGAACTTTTCAACGCATGTATGAGCGCACCTCCTCGGATGGCGAATATTAGGCGCAGTCCCGCACTGCGCCTAAGTCCCCGCACTGCGCACCACACACTGACGAGGAGCGGCGAACTTTACACTTCATGTATGAGCGCACCTCGAGCGCCAACATACATGAGGCGCAGCATTCGCTTTAAATCGGGCGAAAACGTGCGCTCCGACGTTGCGAGCTTCATACATGTCGCCCTTAGTGTCAACTAAAATAACCTAAGATCCTAGCAATAGTCCAAATGTACGCCAAAGATCTTCTCTGTACAGTACTTCTAATGAAGTATACTAAAATACAGTGTAATTTCAATACAATAAAAAACAAACAAATGTGTTATGCTACATATGTCTTGTAAGAACCAATGACAATCATATGCAAGTAAGTCATCGTACTTTGACAAAAGAATATAGCTTTTAATGAAAGACATTATATTGCTTACATTAATGTATTGTATCATTAATATCTCTAAGAAGCTTTCAAACCACCACATTATATTTGATAAAGCATCAGTTCTGAAATTTTGAATTACAACTCTACAGGGAGTATATTATGCTATGATCTAAAAATAACCTGTAGGAAGAGACACAGATGGCGGTTAAAAAACTGGCAAACAGAAAGTGCTGAAAGAAAGTTGTTCTACTCCCTCTGAGCCTAGAAAGAGAGTCTTCTGCCCAACACTTTATGCATCATGGGATATCAATGCCCAAAATACTTGTTGAGCCTACCATAGCAATCCCAATCAAGACAATAAAAATGTGCTAAATATGCATCCTGACAGGAATGATAGAAACTAATGCATTGGTTTCTATTCCTTTGACATAGGATTAATCAACAGATCTGCTTCTTTATATTTAAACAAAATATCCAACCACGGTATCATAAATGTGACCTAATCCTAAAACATGAGAAAAAGATGCTCCAAATATCTGAAGTCCTCAGCTTAAAAGAAGTGACATCTTTTATTTCAACTGTTTTAAAAAAGTATGTTTGGAAAGCACTGTTTTCTGCAATTCTGGTAACAAACATAACAGGCTTGTGACAGATTGATAAGATGTTGCTTCTTTTAACTGAGAATTATAGGTGTCTGCAAAACTAATAATAAAGTTTATATAAGATCCTTTTCACATCTAATTTTTTGCTTCAATTAAGTGTGTGTGCTGAGAAACTTTGTAATATCTATAGCCTTTGTATGGGTGGTACACCTCACTATATAAAAAAAAAAGGTTATAAAATAATGCAGCAGACACTATTCTTTCCCATTGGGAAACATATTTAAAAAAATAGTAGCCTATGTGTGCCATAATATGACATCTGTTACAGGCATTTATTCTGTCATAAGATTTGTAATATCCATTCAAGAGGATATTATAATAGTCTTTGGGTAACTGATTTGTTAAAGAGATCCCCAATAGTGACTTCTGTCACCCTTAACCTCTTACCGACATATGACGCATATGTACATCATGGTGCCGGCGCCAAGTTCATGCGATTTATTATTCATTTCCAGAAGATGTCTATTACCTCCATCAGGGATAATTAAGATCTAGCACGTCAAAA
>JAODAL010071917.1:0-15335 GCA_025379985.1 Phyllomedusa bahiana
TTGATCTTTTAACTGCCTTCTGACCCCAACCGCATTTTGTCATCAAAGAGGTCTTCAGACAATGGATTATCCACAGTGGTGGGTACACGAGTTGACATTTGGGCTCTTCATGTTGGACGATGCTGATATGCTGATGACGACATTTGTGGCCGTGACTGCGAGGACGAGGAGGTAAGACTGCTAGATGCAGGTTGCATTAACCACTGAAGGACAGATTGGCGACGATGTTCGTTACTTAGATTCACAGGGCCCTGACCCAGCGATGACAGGCCTGACGGTCCTGCAACTGACGATCCGCTGGCATGCGTGTTGTCGCCAGCACTGGAAGGAGCACCTTCTCTTCGTACCTCTACCTCCATGTGCTACCCCCCTCTTTGCTCGCTTACCACCTGTATTTCGCTCCATGTTCAGAAATATAAAAATTTGAGTTGTTATTGAATAGTTTTGGAAAGTCTCTTATTAAAAGACGTCAAATCACAGCTATTCTAAAATCCCTCTAATCAAAACAAAATTGCTGGATTCAAATTTAACTGCAAGGTGTCTATCAACAAATCTGACTGGGCAAAAGTCCAAAAAACACGTATCTGTTATTTTTGGTATAATAAACGGTATTTTTTGCACCTTTCAATTCACCTGTGGTGAATATAGAATTGCTGTTTTAAGATTTACGTAGATGCTGCGTCAATGAACAGTGCTGGGTGCGCAAAAGTCAAAAAACACGTAACTGTTATGTTTTGATATAATAAACTGTATTTTTGCACCTTTCAATTCACCTGTGGTGAATATAGAATTGCTGTTTTAAGATTTACGTAGATGCTGCGTCAATGAACAGTGCTGGGTGCGCAAAAGTCAAAAAACACGTAACTGTTATGTTTTGATATAATAAACTGAATTTTTTGCACCTTTCAATTCACCTGTGGTGAATATAGAATTGCTGTTTTAAGATTTACGTAGATGCTGCGTCAATGAACAGTGCTGGGTGCGCAAAAGTCAAAAAACACGTAACTGTTATGTTTTGATATAATAAACTGTATTTTTGCACCTTTCAATTCACCTGTGGTGAATATAGAATTGCTGTTTTAAGATTTACGTAGATGCTGCGTCAATGAACAGTGCTGGGTGCGCAAAAGTCAAAAAACACGTAACTGTTATGTTTTGATATAATAAACTGTATTTTTTGCACCTTTCAATTCACCTGTGGTGAATATAGAATTGCTGTTTAAGATTTACGTAGATGCTGCGTCAATGAACAGTGCTGGGTGCGCAAAAGTCAAAAAACACGTAACTGTTATGTTTTGATATAATAAACTGTATTTTTTGCACCTTTCAATTCACCTGTGGTGAATATAGAATTGCTGTTTTAAGATTTACGTAGATGCTGCGTCAATGAACAGTGCTGGGTGCGCAAAAGTCAAAAAACACGTAACTGTTATGTTTTGATATAATAAACTGTATTTTTTGCACCTTTCAATTCACCTGTGGTGGATATAGAATTGCTGTTTTAAAGATTACGTAGATGCTGCGTCAATGAACAGTGCTGCGTGCGCAAAAGTCAAAAAACACGTAACTGTTATGTCTAGATATAATAAATAATATTTTTTTGCACCTTTCAATTCACCTGTGGTGAAGATAGAATTGCTGTTTTAAGATTTACGTAGATGCTGCGTCAATGAACAGTGCTGGGTGCGCAAAAGTCAAAAAACACGTAACTGTTATGTTTTTGATATAATAAACAGTTATTTTTTGCACCTTTCAATTCACCTGTGGTGAATATAGAATTGCTGTTTTAAGATTTACGTAGATGCTGCGTCAATGAACAGTGCTGGTGCGCAAAAGTCAAAAAACACGTAACTGTTATGTTTTTATATTATAATCTTTATTTTTTGCACCTTTCAATTCACCTGTGGTGTTTATATTATTGCTTTTTTAAGATTTACGTAGATGCTGCGTCAATGAACAGTGCTGGGTGCGCAAAAGTCAAAAAACACGTAACTGTTATGTTTTGATATAATAAACTGTATTTTTTTCAACTTTCAATTCACCTGTGGTGAATATAGAATTGCTGTTTTAAGATTTTCGTAGATGCTGCGTCAATGAACATGCGGGTGCGCAAAAGTCAAAAAAAACGAAACGGTTATGTTTTGATATAATAAACTGTATTTTTTTCACCTTTCAATTCACCTTTTGTGAATATAGAATTGATGTTTTAAAGTATTTACCGTAGATGCTGCGTCAATGAACATGCTGGAGTTGCGCAAAAGTCAAAAAACACGTAACGTGATGTTTTTCGTATGATACTCGGTATTTTGGCAACAAACAAACTGTGTGCCTGACTACAAATTGCTGTTTGTAATTTAGTGCAATGGGTGAAATATCTACAGTCACAGGTTAATGGTAAAAAATTGTAACACCGTATCTGAAATTGTATACTGATAATAAAAGTGGAGTTTTGCAGCTAACAAAGAGACCTGCAGTTACTAGAATGATGTTTATCCAATATAAGTTCAGGCTGCCCAATTTCCAGAAATATTCTCAATAGCCAAACTGTTAATATAAAGATACCACTTACAATGTCTACACTAAGTCTTGGTGAACTTTTATCCAGTGTTCTTTTAAAGATAGAGCTTGGTCAGTGTTCGCCACCGAGGGGCCCCCCCCCCCCCTCGCCGACCCGCCGTTAATTTTACAGTGGTAGAGATCTGCTTGTAAAATTCTCTAGCTAACTACATAAAATATCAAATCCCTAATGTAAACTAAATTGGAAGGATCACAGCAATAGAAAGGTTTCTCTGTGCGAAATAGACTAATTTCCGCTGACTGTTTGGCCACAGGCAGAACGCAGGTCCTATCCCTATGAGACGCTGAGAGACACTGAGCTGAAACAGGAACGCTGTTCTATGTAAAAGAGGTATGTGATTTTTCCATCCAATCGCAACCATACACACCCCAGTCAGGACGTCGCACACACCTCACACCAGGCTCTATTCTGTAATCTGATTTGCTGGCCGCCAAAATTACAGGAAGCGCCGAAAAAGGCGCGATCTTAATAGATGAGGGCACAGATTTTAACCTTAATTATCCTTGATCTGGAAATTTCGATCACCATAAAAACCTTGCCGATATCAACTTTGTCGATAAAAATCGCTCAACACTAGTTGCAAAGCTGTAGAAAATTGTCCATAATTATAAATCTTACCCAAAGTTGGGGTTAGGGTTTTAACTGGTTCTGAAGCACTCAATTTCATGTCTAGTCCAACATATGGGTTTACCTAATATGATGTCAGACCAGAAGTGATGTCAAACAAAGAGTGCCGCCAGACCTCAAGTACTGCATAGCAGTAAGTGAATCCTTATAAGCCAGTGAAAACCGCAACCCCAACTTTGGGTTAGGATTATGGTTATGGTTAGGGTCAGAGTGAAACCATATTAGCTTGGGATGTCCCAAATATAATTTTTTTCATACGTTTGGTTGAATAAGTGTCAAATCAGAGACAGGTTCAAGCAACACTACCTATGACATACAACTGTAGATGTGTAAGATAGCAAAAATGTATGGATATCCTTGTGGAACATGAAAAAAATAGCAGTATTCAACACTGATCACTTACTTATAAGGAAAGCAGGATATGGTTATGTACTCCACTAGTGTCTGTCATACTTGATGACCAAATTAACAGAACATGCAGTCAGTTGGGTACATCTGTCATAATATGGATAACTCTGAATAAACAGTTCCCATGACACTGGTGTGAACAGAAGCTTAAAGGGGATGTATCGCTTCATCAGATCGGCTGCTTTCTTGTAGCTTCATTTTCTCAGTTCCTCAAATCCAGGGGCATTTCTTCCCCTCCCAGCTGGGTGTTTCTTAACTGAAGGGGGATGACATCATCCCCCCCTTCACTGTTCGTGCTCGCTCCTGAGTCAGTGTGTTTGTTTGACATCAGTGGGAGGGGATAGCACATTCCTGCTCTTCCCCCACCTCTCTGTCTGAGTCCACATGTCACTGTGTCCTTCCTCTCCTTATGCACACCCTGCATTCAGTCTAGACAGTCTTCTATGAACTCAGAGCACTGATCTCTTCTCCTCTCACAGTTGAATCCAGTCTTCTATGAACTCATCCAGAGCAGCACAGATCTGTCTCCTTTCTATGTTTACACGCAGCAGCATTAAGGCACCAGGCACAATTCTGCTGTTTTCTGATTGTAGAAGCAGCTGCAGTGTTACTGTGCAGCTGCTGGCTGTGCAGAGTGAAATGTTGCCGGACCCTTATTCTGAGTGAGAGAGGCAGGAATGCATGCTCCCGTGAATACGACCGGGGGCCAGACAGAATGTTAACTAGTAGAGCTGTTAGCCAATGAAATGAAAGGAGGAGGAATCTGACCAGCACTGGGGAACAGTGTTTACAGAAAACGAAGATATGGAAGGCCGTGAAAACAAGACAGCTTTTCAAATGACATCCAATTGCAAAGTTGCTTGTTTTCACTATCCCCTTATTCTGAAGACCATTTAATGTAATGATACAACCCCTTTAAGACATAGGCTCAGGAGACTGAGACAGAAACTTACTGTTTTACAAAATATTAGTACACAATTCATGAAGGGGGCTAGAAAAGTAAAAGGTAACAAAATTGGTAACCTTCCCACAAGCCATGTACCCTTCATGATATTGGTGTTTTATCCAAGGCTTGGGAGTGAATGGTGCCTGTGCATCTCTTATAACTATAACCCTGCACACCAGGAAGTGATCTCTGCAATTAGCACTTGATATACATGAGAAGCTCTTAACATCAGAAGATTAATTACTTGTATAACATTTTTTATCCAGTCTGCCATATATGGCCAAAAAGGATTTTTTCTTGTTTTTAGGAAATTATCCTTTGCCTTGCAGGTATAAATAACTCACACAGCCACCAATGTCTAAACCGCTGGCTACAAAAGTGAGTACACTTTAGTGAGTACACTAAATAAAAATGGACAAATTGTGACCAAAGTGTCAATATTTTGTGTGGCCACCTTTTCCAGCACTGCCTTAACTGTCTTCGGCATGGAGTTCACTAGAGCTTCACAGGTTGCAGCCACTGGAATCCTCTTCCACTCCTCCATGACAACATCACAGAGCTTGTGGATGTTAAAGAATTTGCGCTCTTCCACCTTCCATTTGAGGATGCCCCACAGATGCTAAATAGGGTTCTGGTCTGGAGACATGCTTGACCAGTCCAGCACCTTCACCTTCATTCGCTTTAGCAAGGCATTGGTTGTCTTGGAGGTGTGTTTGGGGTTGGTATGTTGAAATATTGCCCTGTGGAACAGTTTCTGAAAGGAGAGGATCATGCTTTGCTTTAGTATGTCATGTTACATGTTGGCATTCATCATTCCCTCAATGAACTGTAGCTCCCCACAGCCAGCAACACTCATGCAGACCCAAACCATTACACTCCCACCATCATGCTTAACTATAGGCAGGACGCACTTGTCTTTGCACTCCTCACCTGGTTGCCGCCACACATGCTTGACACCATCTGAACCAAATAATTTTATCTTGGTCTCAGACCACAGAACATGGTTCTAGAAATCCATGTCCTTAGTCTGTTTGTCTTCAGCAAATTGTTGCAGGCTTTCTTGTGCTTCCATCTGGGACAACAGTCATGCAGAACAATTTGATGCAATGTGTGTCATATGGTCTGAACACTGACAGGCTGACCCCATCACCCATGTAACCTCTGCAGCAATGCTGGAAACACTCATATGTCTATTTTGAAAGACAATCTCTGTATATAACAATGAACACATGCACTCAACTTCTATAGTCCATCATGGTGAGACCTGTTATGAGTGGAACCTGTCACGTTAAACCACTGTATGGTCTTGACCACTATGCTGCAGCTCAATTTCAGGGTGCTGCAATCTTCTGATAGCCTAAGTTATCTTTATGTAGATCAACAATTCTTTTTTTCAGATCCTCAGACAGCTCTTTGCTTTGAGGTGCCATGTTGAACTTCCAGTGACCAGTATGAGAGAGTGTGAGACCGATAGAACCAAATTTAACACATCTGCTCCCCATTCACACCTGAGACCTTGTAACACTAACAAGTCATATGACACCATGCAGGCAAAATAGCAAATTGGGCATGATTAGTCCATTTTCACTTAGGGGTGTATTCACTTTGGTTGCCAGTGGTTTAAACTTTGATGGCTGGGTGTTGAGTTATTTTTAGGTCACACCAAATTTACACTGTTATACAAGTACAAGCTGTACCCACTACTTTACATTGTATGAAAGTGTCATATCTTCAGTGTTGTCACATGAGAAGGTATAATGCAATTTTCACTTCTGTACATGTTAGGAGCAACAGAAACAACATGTCATAAAGGCAGAGTCTTACTAGTGTGTAGCAACAATTAGTATTCTGTAAATAAAAAAGAAAGCAATCACACTAAAAAGCAGTGCTCCCAAATATGCGTGACAATTACAGCAAGGTTTGCTGAGACCAAACAAATGTCTACAAATATTTAAAACAGCCACAAGACTGACAACATGGCTGCTGTCTAGAGGATTAACAGAAAATAGAACCTACACAGCGCAACAATGAACCAATAGTTCAAATAAGGTCCCTATAAATGTAATTGCACCCATTCAGATGTCCTTTATGGCTCCCTATTCTCCACAATTAGGCACAAACATTAACCCCTTAAGCTGAACGCCTGAAAAGTAGTTAATGACCAGAACATTTTTTTAGTTTTTGCCTCCTTGAGTTTCAACAGTTGTAACTTTTTTATTTTTTAATGACACAGTTGTATGAGGCTTTGTTTTATTCGAGACGAGTTGTACTTTATGGGGGAATAGTTTAAGTTCACCTATAAATAATTGTAGAATTTTTTTTTAAAATTGTTTTAGTTTTTTTTTAGTTTTTTCTACAAATTTTTTTACACCATTCACATTTCACACTTAATAACTTGCTAGATTAATTCTACAGGTTATTACGGTCGTGTGGATACCTAATATGTGTAGGGGTTTTTTTGTGTCTTTTTAAATAGCAATCGGTAGAATAGTAAGATGTGTAAACTGGCCGGCAAGCGTCACCTGCAATGAGGAGGCTTCCCAACTCCTCCGTTTCTGACATCCACAAATATAGCAGGAGGAAAAACTTTTTCTAAAACATTTCCTTTATTGATATATCCTTAAAATATATATTTCACATGTGCACGATGTGCTACTTGCATTTTTGAAGGCGATATGCCGCAGCCAGTAGCAGGCAAAAGTCCCAACAAGGGCGCTCCAAACCCTCCCTTTGGAGAGAAATCGTGGAGTACTACCACGAAAGGCGGGCCGAAGTGGCGTGCACGACGTTTCGGGGGGGCCTCTCACCCTTTCTCAAGCACGAGCCCTCAACTAGTAACTTCTCTTATACTCCAGCTAAGTAGCAATATATGACTTAATGTAACATTAAAACAACATTAAAATAACATTAGAATAATGAGCGTAACCTATAGAAATACCCTGAGATTAAGATCTTCATTGAGGCCAGAAGGAGCTAGTGTGTTCAAGCGAAATATCCTTTTCGCTTCTCTCTGTAACAACAATTTTTCCATTTTTTTCACCTCCCTGTACTTCACCTCCTCCAAAACACACCAACGTAGCTCAGTCACATTGTGTCCGAACTCATTGAAGTGCTTTGCTACAGTACTTTCCCCATATTTCTTTTTATGTTCTTCATCGATTTGTGGATTAGACTTTTTCATTGTTCTAATATTTGAACGATGTTCATTAATTCTCAGTTTAACGCTCCTCATAGTCTGACCCACATATCCCTTACCACAAGGGCACTTTAGAAAATATATAACTGATTTCGAATTGCATGTGAAAAATCCCTTAAGGTTGATCTTAGTTCCCTGTGTAGGATGGCTGATGGACGGACCTTTAATAATAGAATTACAATTAACACAACCCAAACATGGATGTGTACCTACTCTCTTAGGAGTGAAAATATCCTGTTTTCTTTTTTCCGACTTCAATTCAGCACTCGTGATCATGCTACCTATAGTGCGTCCTCTTTTATAGATAAATTGTGGTCTTTGTTTAAATAGTCTACCATATTTATTATCATTGGAAAGGATATGCCAATGTTTTTTAATGGTTTTTTTAATTAGTTGGCTATGGGCATCGTACACACTTGTATATAAGGTGCGTTGAGCTTGAGTTCTCTTATTGGTTTTCTTAAGCAAATCACTCCTATCTAATTGTCGAACTTCACTAGCTATTGCTTCCAAGGTGTCCCTATCATAACTTTTTTTTTTTCGAATCTTTGAATAAATTCCCTTTCCCTTGTTCTAAGTAAAATTTCTTCAGATGAACATATTCTTCTAGCCGTATCATTTGGCCTTTGGGAATACCATAGAATAATTGTGGAGCATTTTGACTTTTATGATGTAGGATGTTATTCTTGTCAATTATTTTCTTGTATAGAGTGGTACTAACTCCTTGAGGTTGTCTTCTGATCTCGACGTCAAGGTATTGGATGACGTCCTTCTCTATTGTGGCAGTGAATTGTATCAAGGGATGAATTCCATTAAGATGTTCAACAAACTGAAGTAAATCGTCTATGTTACCTGACCACAATAGGAAGACGTCATCCACATACCTGAGCCATGCTTTAACATTCTTATACCCCTCACAAGATCGTATGTGTTGTCTCTCAAACATAGACATAAAAAGATTAGCATAACTTGGTGCTACAGGGGACCCCATAGAAGTCCCCTGTAGCTGGAGGTACACTTCCTCCCCAAATCTAAAGTAGTTTTTACAAAGAACTACATCCAATAGATCCATTAAAAAGTTAATGTGAGCATTGGAGAGATTGGGGTCATTATTCAAAAATTCTCTTACCGCCATAGTACCTTCTGCATAGGGGATGTTAGTATATAGTGATTTTATATCAAGTGTACAAAACCAGGTATCATCACCATGTGGCATGTCTTTTAAAGCTGATAAAAATTGTCCTGTGTCACTAAGGGAATGTGGGTCTTGTTTCACAAATTTTTGTAAAAATGAGTCAACATAGGATGCCAAAGGTTCAAGAAGGGATCCTATCCCCGATACTATCGGGCGGCCGGGTGGATTATTAACTGATTTATGGACTTTTGGCACTAAATAGAGTACGGGGGTCCGTGGATGGGGGCATGTCATTAGATTTTTTTCTTTTATGGTAATTAATTCCAATCTGACCGCTTCAGTAAGAATTTCATCTACTAGATTTTTATACTCATAGGTGGGATCACGATCTAACTTCTTATAAATGGTTTTGTCTCCAAGTTGTGTGAGGGCCTCATGCATGTATTGTCTAGTGTCCTGTACAACAATAGCCCCCCCCTTGTCAGCTTTTTTGACAACAATAGTGTTGTCTTGTTTGAGATCTTCTAATGCCAATTTTTCTTTTTTAGAAATATTAGTCTCCTTCAAATTTTGTCTACTCTCCTCGGTTTCCTTTGTTCTTTCCTCCAGAAGTCTCTCCAAGATCTGTGTCGCTGTGTTGTGGGGGTTGATCTAAAAAAATCGCCTTGTTTTTGCGTTTTCTTTACCACCGATCTCAAAAGCATACGCTCCGGCGCCGCTGCACCTTCCGATTCAGATGCGCTACTATCAGTATGTCCTCGTTGTTTAAACGGCTTCCTTTCTGTGCGATATCGTGTCCGTTCTTCTGCCCAGTATATACTCGATTATGTAAATAACCCTGGTATCTCTCTCAAACCCTTTTTAAGCTTATTTTGAAATAGTTGAAATTTATGTTTGGTTCCAGGGCTTCAGACACTTCTTGTTCAGTTTTGCACAAATTGTTCAGGAGGTATATTCGTTTAAGTTCGTCTTCCGTTTTATAATCTCCAATCTCAAATTCTCGATGTTCTGTTGTAGGGACTGGACTGTCAAAATACATTAATTCCATGGAATATTTATTCCTATGCAAACCATTTTTCTCGGTATATCGCATTTTTCCTGTAAAAGAATAGGCTGTAACGGGCTTCTCAGCCCTCTCGGGATCCTCTCCACTTTAATGTATTCATTAATGTGGATGCATGAGATACAAGGCTGGCTTCTTTTCTTTTTAATTGTTCATACTTCTTTGGGAGATTAGTGGTTAATTCTTTTTTCGACCGCTCCCAACCCAATCCTGCTGCTTCAGCCTGTCTCAGGATATCTGAACGCTCATTAAGAGTAAAAACAAAAGAATCTTCCCGCCTGTCTGTGAGGTGTGCAAAGTCTTCAAACGAAATGCTATGTCTTTAGAAAGTTAGTTGTAGTTAAGACTACCGAAGGGAAACAAAATAGTCACTTTAAATAGCAATCGGTAGAATAGTAAGATGTGTAAACTGGCCGGCAAGCGTCACCTGCAATGAGGAGGCTTCCCAACTCCTCCGTTTCTGACATCCACAAATATAGCAGGAGGAAAAACTTTTTCTAAAACATCTCCTTTATTGATATATCCTTAAAATATATATTTCACATGTGCACGATGTGCTACTTGCATTTTTGAAGGTCGATATGCCGCAGCCAGTAGCAGGCAAACAGTCCAACAAGGGCGCTCCAAACCCTCCGCTTCTGGAGAGAAATCGTGGAGTACTACACAGACAGGCCGGGCCGAAGTGAGCGTGCACGACGTTTCGGGGAGGCTCCTCCCCTTTCTCAAGCACGAGCCCTCAACTACGTAACTTCTCTTTATACTCCAGCTAAGTAGCAATATATGACATAATGTAACATTAAAACAACATCAAAATAACATTAGAATAATGAGCGTAACCTATAGAAATACCCTGAGATTAAGATCTTCATTGAGGCCAGAAGGAGCTAGTGTGTTCAAGCGAAATATCCATTTCGCTTCTCTCTGTAACAACAATTTTTCCATATTTTCACCTGCCCTGTACTTCACCTCCTCCAAAACACACCAACGTAGCTCAGTCACATTGTGTCCGAACTCATTGAAGTGCTTTGCTACAGTACTGCTATATTTGTGGGGGGTTTTTGTGTGTAATATATGCACAATTATTTTTTATTAAATATTTCTTTTTATTATTTTTATTTTTTTTACTTTTCATGCTTTTTACTTTTTAAAAAAAATCCCATGAAGGGAGAATGTGTGTTACTTTTTTTTGTTTTTTACACTTAGTAATGTATTATCACATTCATATATGATAATACATGGTAATCTGTGTCACAGACACAGGCAGTGATCAGGGCAGCTCACAGTCTGCGCTGCTCACTGGCTTGTTACACAGACAGCCCTGTGGCCTATCTAGGTCCTCAGGGCTGACTGTGCAGCCGTTCCCCGGGCTCTGTCGGGTCACTGGGTGTCCCGATCACCCGACAGAGCAGGGGAACCCTTTGATTGTGCTGTGGTGACGAACAGCAGCAATCAAATGGTTAAAGTACCGGGGACCGGAGGATTCCCCTGCTCCCCGGTGCTTGCAGGAGCTGTGCTGGGAACAGGGCTGTGTAGCACAGCCCCGTTTCCAGCGCTGCTGCAGCGCCCAGAGTCACAAACTCCAATGTCTGCAGCTACGCCAAAAGACTTTGCTGCAGACGAACGACCTGTACCAGCTGACGTCAAAAGACGGTGGGCGGTTGTTAAGGATTTAGTACAAAGAAATATCTCAAATATAGAATACTGTACATCTACCAATAATCCACAAAGTGTTAAAAAATTAGTGCAAAAATCAGAGCAAAGCAACAATAGGAGATTAGAAGTTAAGCCCCATGTGTGTCACTGTTGAAAGCTGCATAGATCAATGGTAGATGAATTCTATATTTGAGGTATTTACTTGTATTTATACTGTAAATATATAAAATTACTTATATACAATGAATTTTATTTGGGGAAGTACTAAGGGGTACAAGTCCAAAATCCAAAATCCTCAAAAAAATAACCTTTATTAAATATATTTAAAACACAAATCAGATAGACAATAAACAGTTAACCTCTTAGGACAATCAGAACCCATACATAAATCCACAAGGTGGGTATTAAAAAAAACATATCAAAAGGATCTATCTCTCCTTTAACCCTATAGTACCCTTTACTCACCCTTAGCGGGCGTCCCGCCCCATGAAGGGCAACCCTGCCCACTAATTCCTGGTACACCCTAGGTACACAGTCCCTATCCCTATGGTATGTGTACTAAAAAAACAGGTATATGGGAGACAAGGGGACAAGGATATTCACACAATACAGATAGACCAAAAAAGAATACAATTAAATTCTGTCGGTATAGTGGTACACATAAGGCATATTAATCACACCACAAAAAAGGCAAATGTCAAACAAGGATCACCAATTTGTGATCTATTGACTAAAAGTAGCTATTCAAGATCTAAACAGATCAACAAGATATACACTCACTGGCCACTTTATTAGGTACACCTGTCCAACTGCTCGTTAACACTTAATTTCTAATCAGCCAATCACATGGCGGCAACTCAGTGCATTTAGGCATGTACATGGTCAAGACAATCTCCTGCAGTTCCCAAAACGAGCATCAGTATGGGGAAGAAAAAGGGGATTTGAGTGCCTTTGAAAAGGGGCATGGTTGTTGGTGCCAAAGGGCTGGTCTGAGTATTTCAGAAACTGCGATCTCCTGGGGTTTTCACGCCCCAAAAACCCTCTCTAGGGTTTACAGAGAATGGTCCGAAAAAGAAAAAACATCCCGTGATCGGCAGTCCTGTGGGCGGAAATGCTTGTTGATGCCAAGGTCAAAGGAGAATGGACAGACTGGTTCGAGCTGATAAAAAAGGCAACAGTGACTCAAATAGCCACCCGTTACAACCCAAAGGTAGGCAGAAGAGCATCTCTGAACGCACAGTACGGCGAACTTTGAGGCAGATGGGGTACACAGCAGAAGACCACCGGTGCCACTCCTTTCAGCTAAGAAAAGGAAACTGAGGCTCCAATTTGCCCAAGCTCCCCGAAAATTTGGACAGTAGAAGATTGGAAAAACGTTGCCTGGTCTGATGAGTCTCGATTTCTGCTGCGACACTGATGGTAGGGTCAGAATTTGGCCCTCAACAACATGAAAGCATGGATCCATCCTGCCTTGTATCAACGGTTCAGGCTGGTGGTGGTGGGGTCATGGTGTGGGGAATATTTTTTTTGGCACTCTTTGGGCCCCTTGGTACCAATTGAGCTCGTTGCAACACCTTGTTGAATCTATGCCACGAAGAATTTAGGCAGTTCTGAAGGCAAAGGGGTCCACCCGTTACTACATGGGTGTACCCAATAAAGTGGCCGGTGAGTGTAGGTTCTTCCCCAAACGCATTTTATTCCCCCAAAAACAGGACTTGGGGTACTGTAATGGGGTACTGTAATGAGATGTAAATGAAAGTCACACTAAAATATCTAGATAGTCATGTATAAATATATCCCTCAATTACCTAATCCAAAATCCAGAATCCAAGATGTTAGCCACATTAAACAAATCCAGGCAGATCAATAAGTTTGCCTAAATAATAGTACCTGCATGAAGTGATTGTCAGAACAGATCCGTCCACAAGAGCGGTGGTGTCCCGCTGTGCATGGCTAGGTGAATTACTAATGCATCAAAGTTCTGTTGCACGAAAAAAACAGATGTGAGGCTTTTCGAACCTAACGCACCAGTAATGACAAAACATATACAACGTTCATATATGAAGGTTAGTTTTTGACTGGAAAAGAAGATGCAAAAATGACCTCGACAAAGTTTGGCGCATTAAGCTCTATGTAATGCACCAAAAATCTTCATACTGTCGTATTTTACACTCTTCTATATCTATTTAGAACTGGAGTGTCAGCGCCAAGTAAAAAAAAAGGACGCATTCGAATTCATACATGTCGCCCTAAATGTTTTTAAATATATGTATGTATATTTGGGTTCACATATTGTGTTACTGCATGTAATTTTGAATGCAGGTTGGTTTGTAATTAACTACTGTATAATTTTGAGCACAGGAGAAATGTAGTGTGATTAAATGCATGCATTTTTTGGATGCAATTGGTTTCGCAATTAACTCTAATTTGGAGTACAGGTAAATTGTGAGTTAATTTAAAAAACACATGCGTTTTTGATGCAGTTGAAAGACGCAATAAAAATGCAACTCATAAACCTTAGTGTTGTTGCCTGAAAGGGGATTGTATCATCTTTTGGATCTGCCAGTGCATGGCAGTATTCCTTTGGTTTCCCTTTTCCCCCACATCTCTCACCTTTTGGTTTAGCTGAAAGGGGTTGTCTCACTTCAAGGATTGTTTTTTATGTTAAAGATCTTGCAAAAACAAGTCACTTTGCAAATTGTGTCCATTAACAGTGTCCTGCCTATTCTGAGATATCCCCTCTTGTATGGGCTGCATCAGTGACTCAGGTTGCTATAGCTACAGACCTGTTTGATCCCTCCTGATAGGCTGCCAGCACTGGTTGTTATAGCGACAGACCTGCCTTCTACTGCAGCCTAGTGGAAGCCAGTAAACGTGTCCCTGAATTCAAAGTGAAACCAAGAAAACAGGACTGAGGTAAGATGATTCAGTGTAATGAGACAACCCCATTAATGATCATTTGTCATTTTATGCCTATCCTACTATGTAACTTAGAGAATATTTTTCTTAATTCCAGTTTCTAATATTCAATAGTGTCAACATTTGCGGAAAGACTGTGAAAGTCTTTTAAGAACTGTATAACATTCCTGGACTGAGTAAAATGAGTCAGACAAGAATTTTTTAAACGCCATAACATTTTTTCCTGAAAAACATATTTGTAATCTACTTTACATAAGTGAATAATTAAAAAAACAACTAGTGATAGAAATAATAATGTTTTATGTCAATATTAATACAAGCTGCATCTATGTTCTTTTCATGTTGGTTCCTTACAGACATGACACAAGATGTTACAAAATACATTTCACATTGAAGTAAATGTCTTAGTTTATGTCTGATAACAATCACAACTTTTAAAGATTGTTTATTTTGTAAATGCAATTTCCAGAATATGTAAACTTCTGTGGCTTAAAAGAAATAAAAGAAACAAAAAATAAACAAGAACTTAAATTGGTGTAAACTGCCTTGTCTGACATTCAAACCCTCCTTATTTGGTTCAGTTATGGGGCTTAAATAGCTCTGGTTAAAGGGAAATCCTTTTTGGGGAAAAACAAAATGCTTAAAAGGTTATTTAAAATAAAGTTATTTTTGTACATGTACTTAAAGTAATTACAGATATAGGAAACATATGAATAAAAGAACCAAGTGATGGTAAAAGCTTTTCAGCCCAACGTTTATGTTCATTGTCATGTGGACCCAATAAAACCTGTAACTACAAGAGCCACCGTA
>JAODAL010071918.1:0-15333 GCA_025379985.1 Phyllomedusa bahiana
AAAAAAATATATGTATTAAATTTATATATAACATAAATATATATTAAACACACACACACAACACTAATATTTATACATGTCCTCTTATTTATTAACTCAATATCTAACATCATGTTGTTAAACTAGAAATTTCAACAAGGCACTGACAGTTTTAAAACCTTGATTCATCACCATTTTTTAACATTCAGAAGAGAAACCACCAGTCCTTTGCAGTTTAGAAAATAGCTATGGAATAATTGAGTTAGAGGTCATAATAAATGGAATCTAATAAATTAGAGCCTTCCTGATTGTATATACAATGGTCAATGGGGAAACAAAAAACCCCCCCCCCCCCAAAAAATTTTTTTTTTTTTTTTAGCTTATACACCTGCCTATATCTACCTAAAGGGAGCTATATCTACCTACAGGAAAGCTAAATCTACCTATAAGGGGCTATGTATATCTACAGGGAATATATATCTACAGGGGAGCTATATTTATCTTCATGGGGATATTTAAAACTTCAGGGGGGCCTACATCTAAATACAGGGGGACTATATTTACCTACAAGGAGCTATATCTACCTACAGGGGGTAAAATCTCCCACTTGCAGGAGGTTTTTTTATTCCCTACAGGGGCTATTTACCGACCTACAGGGGCTATCCTGCCTACAAGGGCAATATCTACCTATAGAGGGCATATACCTTTCTACAAGGGGTTATTACCTGCAGGTGGACTTTATTACCTTCCTGGGGGGGTTATATCTTTTTTACTTATAGGGGGCTAATCAAACCTCAGTGGGGATATTTTACCTACTACCAGGGGCTTTAAAAACCCCCCATCACAGGCATGGGTTTTCCCACCAGGGGGTCAAAAAACCCGCAAATGAAACAAGCTCCACAGCAGAGGTTTAGGTGGGACATTGGTGACAGACCCAGATCCGCTACATTTCCAATGGTGGGAACATAAGCCAATTATTACCCGGGATTTTTTTGCTTGTGATGGTGAGCTGATGACAGACAGATGTGTGAGTACACTGTGGGGGCAAATATGTGACTCATTGGTACTGCATAAGCAAAATACAATTCTGTATTGCCAAGATTAGGGGTAAAAAAAAACCACTTATGTCTGAAGGCCTAATAATTAACGGGTAACAATGTACGTAACTTGGGGTCCCCCCAAAAATCAATCCCCTGGTAGGCTCTAGCCCCACAAGTCCAACAATTTTTTATATACCTAAACAGGGGTTTATAGTGCCCTACAAAGGGGCCCGTTACTATCTCCCAAACCCTTTTAAGGGGTTTAAATTAACTAGCTACAGGGGCCTAAATACCCCCTATTTACAGGTGGCCTATAAAACTACATACTAAGACCTATTTTTTCTCTTTTTGGGGGGTTTTAATTTAAAATCTATTTATTTAATAGGGGACCTAAACATCTACCTAAAAAACGGGGGTCTATACATCATTTAAATTTGAGGAATACTACCAAAAAGGGGTTCTCCCCTATCTGCTCCTAGTTTAGGGGTGTACCTACAATCTTTTTGGGGGATTTTATTGCTATATGGTATAGAAAGAAGATTAAAACTTGCTGCACAAAAAGGGAAACCCCCCAGCCGTTTGGAGGGATTTTTTTTTAGTGACACAAGGGGGGTATTTCACAATTTTGGGAGCTATAGATGGGGGTTTTTACAAAAGGGGGTTTTTTTTAGGGAAAATTTTGGAAAAGGTTGGAGTCAAAGAGTTTGGTTTTAATTCTACATAAAGGTCTTGTGGGGGAAACATCATGGTGGCCCCGAACTGGATGAGAAGAAAAAGGGTAAGAAAAGTCATCAAAAAGAGAATGACTCATTAGAGAAGATGCCTCCTGTGGGGTCCCTGGGTGTAAATTTACTATAAAACTTTATGTGTGAGAGCAATGTACACCGGTATCTCCAAATGTATGGTTCTCATTTTGGGGGTAAATTTGGTTGTATATAATTGGTTTATAGTCAGTGTGATATGTATTTGTCATTCTTGTGGGTGGTGATTGTGGTTGGGGTTTGGGGGGATTTTTGGGCTTGTGGCATTATTGGTAATTTTTGCTAGGAAATTTTGGTTTGTGTAGCAGTGTTTAAATTTGGGAATTAATGACAAATTAAATTTTTAGTTTTATTATACTTTGTTTTATATCTTTTTATATATTCAGGCACTAGTTGATGGTGATGCAATTTGTCATAGTTTTGTGCAAAATTTAATGGGGAAGGGGGTTTTTTCTCCCGCCCAAAAGCAATTTAGCCTAGATACAGCCCTGCCTCACCAAAACTTTTTTGAAAACCAAGACTCTATCCCAGGGGTTATATTTTTTCCCCTAGGTAAAGTCTCAGTGATCTCATCTTTCCCTTGAGAAGATATTGGGGTTTAAAAAACAGTTTTATGGGAGAGTGGGACTCTATCCTAACACTGAAATTTTTGTTAGGGGCACCGTCAAACCATATTAAATTTACTTAGTTCTTCTCTATCTCTTAGAGACCCAAAACAGACATTGGGGTTAACTCCAGGGCCCTTCAGGCCATCCCAAACTTTCTTTATCCCGCCTACTGGGGCAGTTAAAACATATATTTAATCTAGGAAAAAAACCCTTCAAAAAGTAAAATTTGATTTTCCCTTTACACTTTTCTATGACTTAGCTTTTTTTCTAAAAATTACAGAAAATATTTTGTCTTGTAGTAGTAGAAGTGATTAAATTCTGTAGTTTTCCCAATATTTTTCATATCCCCCCCATTGCACCCCCTAAAAGTCCGCATTGCCCCTCTATCCCTTTTGTATTTTGTAGTATTTAGATGTCTTTAAAAAGCTATAAATTTCCAAAAATTTCCCAGTGCCCTGTACTTTTTGCTCGTGGAATAATGTTCGGGGTTATAAACAGCTCGAAACCCCCTCCTCATCCTTTATTTTTTAAAAAATCCCAAAGAAGGGTTATTTGATACAAAATTACTTTGCCAAATCCATGTACAATGTTATTATCATAAGACTTCATTGCTATTTTACATTTGTACGGCAGAAGGGGATTACAGTAAGTATTCATTGTCTTTAGGCTGTGATGGATTTTTTTTTTTTTTTTACAGTGAAGCTGATCGTCCTAGAGCAAAGGCTGCAGCTTTCCCATCTGCTGCATATATTGTTACACGTCCATTTTCTTTGTGAAATTAATATCAATTTTTCAAAAAAGGGAAGTTTCCCCATACCCATTGGCCACTGCTATATCGGTTCCCCAAAGGAGTTTTTCCCCTACTAAAAAAAAATTTTTGTAAATCTAGCTATGGATCGTATCTTTTGTGCCAAAGGGGAAAAGGTTTAAAAACAAAAAAAAGGGAAAAACATTTCAACTCAAAATTTTGTTTTAAAAAACAGACTGAAAAGGGTTGTGGTCTAGAATACCACTTTATTATTTTAACATTTTTGAAATTCTCTACATTTTCCCAAAAAACCTAAAAAGAATTTGGGCCATCTTTAGCCCCCACAAGGATTAGTAATTTATTTCAACATCACTCAGTTCTGCTTTATGTCTTTGTTGCAAACTTTTGGGTAAGTAATACAATTTCCTTTTGACATACAGATCCCTTCCTTAGATGAAAACCCCCCCAAAGGCCCCCTTCGTTTTTATTTTTTTGAGTACCCATGAGGGGAAATGTGTTAAGGAAAAAAATTTTTAAAATTGGAGCCCTTAGTAAATTAGGAAGCAGTTTAGAACAAAAACCCAAAATTTAAATTTTAAGTGTTATTACCACAACCCCCTCTTAGCGGGAGTTTACAATTGTTCAATGAAGGGTTGTAGTCAAGGGTGAAAAAAATAGGGGGTAAAGGGGAAAGCATTGCAAGGGGGCCCTGAAACCCTGAGGGGGCCAAAACCCCTCCAGCCACATAAAGACTCCAGTATTAAAATTAGCATTAATATTTGGGGAAGGCCTGTTTTAAACCCAATTTTGCTTTGGGGGCCCCCAAGAGCTTAAAGGGTTAAGGGCCTTGGTTGTGGGTGTTTTTAAACATTTCCCTAAAAAACCCCCATCTGTAGACACAGGTTTTCTTACGAAAAAACTTTAGTTTCTTATTTTGGGGTTATGTTTTTTGTTTTTTCACAAAATTTAATTTTACTTGGGCATTAAAAAAAAGTTTTAATGATGAGTATTATTTTCCCATCTTTTATCTATCCTCTTTCTATATTTTAAAATTTTAAAATTTTAGTGATGAAAAATTACGCGATTTTATCGCCCATCGGGTCGATAGTCGATATCGGCAATTCAATAAGATATCCGATACCGAAAAATAGAAAATGCCGATGACCTTTAAAAGTCTAGGGGAGAGGAACAACCCCTTTCATTTTTTACACCCAAACAGGGCTGGAGGGGGGGAAATTTAAACATCCAAAACAGTAAAAATGGTAGGTGAAATTTTCTTAGGCAACACCCCTTAGGTTAAAAAAACCCAACAGAAAAAAAGGGTCACAGACCATTCCACTTAATCTCTGCTTGTACCCACAAATTAAAAATACCGAAGGGGGTTATGATTTGAACCAAAAATTTTACTTGAACGGGCCCTTTTAATATCCCTGTCCTTGAACGCAGATTGAGCCCCGAACCTGCATTACCCCAGATTAAAAAGGGCCGGAAAAAGGAAAAATTTCAACCAACATTTTTGTTTCACTGGGCATAAAATACCCCGGGCCCCCGGGGGCCCCAGCATTTAGAACCAAACCGCATGACCCCCCGATTTAAAAAATGCCCCGGGAAAAAAGGGGTCTTTCAACCACCATTTTTTAAATTTCACTGGACATTTACAATACCTGCCTGGGCCCCCAGCAAGAGCCCCAAACCTTCATGACCCCAGATTAAAAATACGGGGAAAAAAGGGGTCTTTTTAAAACCCCTAAAATTTTGTTTGAAAATGGCAAAGACTATACCTTTTTTGTTTCCCCAGTATTACCATTAAAGTCTGACCCACAGATTAAAAAGAGCCGGAAAAAAGGGGTCTTTAAACCCATTTTAAATTTCCACTGAAACCAGAAGGGAAAAATTTTTTTCCCCGTCCTGGGCCCCAGCATGAGCCCCAAAAACCCGCAAGACCCCAGATTAAAAGTCCCAAAAAAGGGTTTTTTTCCAAAACCCCCATTTTAGTTGAACTGGAAATTAATATAAACCGGCCTGGGACTGCAGTTGGGGCCATTAAAACCGTCCCACCCACAGATTAAAAGTTCTGGGAAAAGGAAATCTTTGAACCCCCCATTTTAAATTGAACAAGGACAAGGGCAAACCCCGCCGGGGCCCCAGCAAAAGCCCCCCAAAACCGGGAGGGCCCCCAGATTTAAAAAATGCCGGGAAAAAAGGGGTCTTTGAACACCATTTTTTGTTTTAAATGGACATTGACATATCTGTCCTGGACCCCAGTAAAGACCATTAAAAACCCGTCTGATCCCAAAAGATTTTAAAAAGTGCGGAAAAAGGAAACTTTGGAAACCCCCAAATTTTGTTGAATGGGGCATTGATTACCTGTACTGGACCGCAATATGACCATTAAACCCCTTTTTGACCCACAGATTAAAAAGTGCCCGGGAAAAAGGAGTCTTTTAAAAACCATTTTTGCTGAACGGACCCTTGATATACCTGCCTGGGTAACCTACATTTTGTTCAAGTCTTTCCCGTACCCCCTTGTTTCAAAATTTAGAGGAATATTTGTATCATTATTTTGTGAAAGCCTTTTTTTTGTAGTTTTAAAACTAGAAAACACATTTTTAAAAATGGGAAATGGAAATCCCACCAATCTTTGTTTTTTTTTTTAAATTATTAAAGGGTTGTCTCACTACGGGGATTGAGCTCTGTTAAAGTTTTGCAAAAAAAAAAGGTAAATTTTTTTGCAATATGTTTTCCATTAAACAGTGTCCTACCTTTCCGTTATTGACACCCATCCCCCCTAGACCATTTTTGACAATTGTGAAAACAAATGTCTGTTCAAAAACAACATTTTTTTTATATAAAGGACCTTAGTAACTCAATTCACAGCAAAAATGCCCCCAAAAATTAAAAACTGACCCTTGGCCACTTTTACAATTGTAAAGAAAAATGTCTTTTAAAAAAAACAACATTTTTTTTATAATAGATTGTTTTTATAGCTGAATTCACAGCAAATGCCCCAAAAAATTCAAACATGCCCCCTTCCCACTTTTGAAATTTGTGAAGAACAAATGTATTTTAGAAACCACATTTTTTTAAATAGGACCTTAGTATAGCGCATTTCACACAAATTTTCCCAAAAAAATTCAAAACATGCCCCCTTGAGCCACTTATGAAAAAGGGAAGAAAAAATGCTTTTAGAAAAACATTTTTTAGAATAGAACCAACGCATTCAAAGCAGCATGCCCCAAAAAAATTATAAATTGACTTCTCACCCCACTGTAAAAAATTTGTAGGGAAATCCACTTAAAAGCCACATTTCTGTTTAAAAGGGACCTGATTAAGCTTATTCACAGCACCATGCCCCCAAAAAATTATAAAAAAAACCCCAACCACTTTAAAAATTTGTGAGGGAAAAATGCCACTTGAAGTCCATTTCTTTTTAAAAAGGGACATAATTATAGCTGTATCCCAGCCCCATTCCCCCAAAAACCTTGAAAATGCGAAAAATTCTAAAGATGAAGGAAAAAAGGAATACGGTTTTTGTCATGAAACCTGCTTTTTTTTTACGCTCTCCCACAGCAAAAAAACCCAAAATGAACTTTGGGAACTGAGAATAAAAATTGCGTAAGAAAAGACTTTTTTTAAAAAATTTTCAAAAGGACCTTTCTGTTTGAAGAGGAAGTGAAGTAGACCGCAAAATAAAGGGGGACCCGCAATGGGGCCACAACCATCAAAATCCAGCCTGATTCATCTTGGAAAGTCAAAGGATCCAAAATATCTGTAGAAAGCCAGATGCTTTGTCTGTAATGATCCCCCATGTGCTTAGGTCCGCTCAAATACGCTGGCTGTGGGCGGGAAAAAAACCTCTATGGCGTGGCGAGCGAGCTTGGGCCCTTCATCCATTTTTGGGTACCCAAACGATTGGGTCCGGAACACTCTAAAAAAATCGGGGGTGAACCAGGTAGTCGTGCACCATGACTTAAGCTGGGTTTTCTTGTTTGGATGGGCCCGCATTTCATGCGTTGGTGAGGTGGTAAATAAAGATTGCCAGAGGTAACGCCTATAAGGGAGTCTGACACTTGGCCGTGCTGCTGAACGCTGAGGTCACTTGGCACGCTCTACGGCTGTCACGTCGCCTGAAGTTGTTCCACCGTGACATTTTAAGGACGTGAAGCAGACGAAACAGATGCTCCAGTTGATCAATCAGCATAGGTCTTCCATTTCCTGCATTTTACTCGTCTATTTGGTTGGTGAAAGGAAAGTGATGAGTTTGGTTTATACCGGGGATCCAGGAGGGTGGCCACCCAGTAACTGTTGTTCATTTGATGGCACTCAATGGAGGATTCATGTTGGAGGAAAATGGAGCATCCAAGCACTCATGTGAGGAGATGGACGCCTTGATTTCCCAAGCCTCTGCGTAGAGGGGGCACTAGCAACTGATCTTCATCAATCGTCCTCCTCTGCCCTCAAATTCGCGCCAACCTCTTTCCAGGCAGGGACGTCGGTAGTTGGTGTCCAGGAATACATCCTCTCTCGCTTTCCTTCCGGGCACGCTTACAACACCAAACCTGACTTGCCTAAATGATGCACCCTGAGAAGATGATGCGCCGCCTTGCACTGGCCGGGACCCCGAACCATTGCCTAATGAAGGACGATAAATTGTGAAAACTGTCGGGGCCTTGTGGATTCACGGAGGAGAAAGGTCCGTGTCCGCATCTGTGTCCGTCTCCTCCTCCGTCGCTGGGGACCTGTGTTTCAGAGTTTCCAACATTCAGTCCAGAACTAAGTCACCACAATGCTAATGCTGACAAGGGCATGTCCACCACTGACCATTTTGGTTGGGCTTCTTCAAAACTGGCAAGGATGGTGCAGAGCTCTTTCAACCTGCCTCCACTCTCGGTGGATCAACACCCGAGATCCGCACAGCTGCTTGTCAGGCCAGTTCATTTTTTATGGAAAGGCTTTCGCTCGGCCACAATCGCTGGGCATGTGGAGGGGGTTCAGCTTTGCCACATCAACAATTAGACTTTGACAGGGGGGCCGAGTGACGCTGAAACACCCCAAGAAGGAAAAAGAGGGGGCGAACCGGAAGGCGAACCAACCTCGGCCTTCCTCAGCAGGGTCCAGCCCCCGGGTAGCGCTTTATAATTTTGGACGACGGGTTCATGACATGTCCCAAAAGGGGATTGCTCCAGCCTACCGATTTTAAAGGGGGGCCCAGAGTTTCCCCCGTTATCGCACCCCCCTTTCCCCCTGGCACAAGGCTTTGTCCCAGCCAGGCTGGTTCCGTTGCGGGGAGCCATCCACACCCCCTGCCTTGGTGGACGGTCCCCCAAGACGTTTAATTTCAACCGGCCTGGTTTCTTGGGCCCGTGAGCACCGGCCCCTTGGGGAAAAAAAACCTGCACCCCCCTGCGGTTTTGAGAGCCACCATCACCCCCGAGACATCCACCCATCCCCCCATGAGCTGTCACAGAGATATAGGGGCCCTTGGCCGTGCTTTAGCCTGTTCGGTGGTCAATGAACTTTTCCGGACACAGGAAGAAACGCGTTGAATTTTAGATGACACGTGGTGGCCAGGGCAGGAGGCTTTTTGGAAAAAAAATGCCTGCTCGGCATTGGTTTTGGGGGGAAAAGAAGGGGCCATGACGTGGCGGAACCCATCTGTGTCCCCCAAGGGAAGGGGCAATTTTTCCAAAGGCCAAAAGGTGGAAAATCCCGACTTCGGTTTTTGGGGCTTTGGGATGGTTTGAGTTAAAGGGTTTTTTCTTCTGCCCCAAACCGGAAAGACAGAAGGGGGCTGCTAGATGGCCATGTCGGCGTGCGGGTCCAAACTGGGGGAAGGGGAAAAGGGGGTAGGATGGGTCTCGGGTGGTGCTGGTGGTACTCGGGCGCCCGGGGGAGGCTGAAACAGAGGCTGACCCTGATCAGAACCCCGAGGGACATGGGAGCTGGGAACGTTTGGTGGTGGCGGGGAGGAGGGGCGGGAGACAGAGGTGTGACAGTGGTTTGGAAGCCGGGGATCGGGGGGGATTTTTTGGGCCAGGGGGTTTTCCTTCATTTCAACTATGCTTCGCTGATTAACTAACTTTTTTGATGGGGTTAAAAAAACCTAAGTTCTTGCCTCTACTGATGCGTTTACGGCAAAGGCGGGAATGCACGTGGGTGAAGAGCTTTCTCAAAGAAGGCCCCGGGTTTGGGGGTCCTGGACCCCTTTTTTAAGGCGATAAGGGGAGCGGGTTTCCCCCGACCCTGGCTGGCGGAAACATTCAGCGGGAATTTTGCGACCCCCCCTCCCTTTTTGAGGGGGACCCCCCTCTGAACACCCCATGGTCTTCCCCCTCGTCCAGTGAAAGAAGCGCTCCAAACAAATTCGCTGAAAAAAAAACCCGTTTGGATCCGCAAGTCTATCATCATCATCTCAACACAGGGGACTTGGTCGCCTGACTTCTGCATCCAGGGGTGGGGATTGAAGGCTTTCCTTTCCCCCTTGTGGGATCGTAACTTGGGGGGGCAGAGAGACAAAAATCCTCTTTGGGCCCCTTTATCTTTGTAAATGCCCCTGACCCCAACCCATTTGTAACAAAGAGGTCTTCGAAAAGGATTTTTCCCCATGGGGGGTTCACGAGTTGACATTTGGGCTTGCCCTTTGTTTCATGTTGGACGGATGTGATGATGCAGATGACACATTTGTGGGGGGACTGGGGACGAGGAGAAGATGTGGATGCAGGTTGCATTAACCCGAAGAAAGATTGGGGGACGTGTTGTTACTGGTTCACGGGCCCCACTCACGATGACAGGCTGACGGGCCCCGCAACGACATCGCTGGCTTGCGGTTGTCGCCAGCACGAAAGGAGCACCTTCTCTCGTCCTCTACCCCCATTTCCCCCCCCCTCTTTACCCTTACCAGTGATTTCGCTCCATGTTCGAAAGATTAAAAAATTTTAGAAGGGATGAAGAGTTTTTGGGAAAAACCTTATTTAAAAGAGGGAAATCACAGCTATTCTTAAACCTCTAATTTCCTACAACCCCAAATGGATTAGAAACTGAATTTTTTCTTGCGAATACCCGTGAAAATTTTTGGGGGGAAGAAGTAAGACAAAATAACAGTGTTCTTCCTTCAGTCCCGGGGTTTAAAAAGCCCGTAGGGGAAGGAATTTACGTTTTTCCCCAAAATATCAAACATTGCGCTATCTGCGCCAAATGAGATTCAACGAGCCCAATAAAACTTTAAAGTTACACGGATGAGAAAAAAGTTTTTTTTTTTTTTTCAGCAAGACAAACGGGAAAAAGTTTCTAGAAATTTTTTTTAAAATTTTTGTACAACGTGGCATTTAAAAAACTAGGCCGCACCGTGCAAAAAAACAGCTTATTAAAAACTATTGGGATACAAACGGGGTTTTTGCACCTACAATACACCTGGGGTGACGAACAAAATGCTGTATTCAATTTAAAGGCAAAGTGGCTCTAGAACAAAGCTGGACGGGCGCCAAGTGAAAAAAAACGTAATTAAATTTTGTACTGATAAAAAAAAGGCTTTTTTGCACCTATCAATACAACCTGGGGTACTAAAAAATTGCTGTATTCAAATTTAAGGAAAGGGTGGCTTAGAACAACTGGACTGCGCCAAAGGAAAAACATGGAATTTAAAAATTGTGTACGGATAATAAAGGGTTTTTCCCACCAAAAATACACCTGCGTAATACAAAATTGCTGTTTTCAAATTTAAGTGCAAAGTCCTCTTGAACAAAACTGGGCCGCACTAAAGAAAAAAAAAAACACCTATTTGAAATGTAATACGGATAATAAAATTTTGATTTTTGCACCTATCAAATACACCTGCATTTACTAGAAAAGATCTGTATCCTAATATAAGTACAGGCTGCACAACATACAAGTAATATTTCACCAAAAACTGGCCAAAAACTGTTAATCAAAATCCATTGCAATGCAGGGTCAAATCACAGTCTGGGCTGCACAATATCCACTCTCCTTTCAAAAGTCTGCCTGCCAGCCTGTCTGTCTGTGTTCGCCCGCAGCCCCCCGCCCTTCCCCTCACCCTGGCGCGGCTGTACAGCGCTAGATGCTGCTTTAAAATTCTCAGCCTAAGTAACTAAAAACTGCAAATCTCTAATCTATCTAATTCCCAATGTTCACAGCTAAAAGCATAGTTGTCTGTGTGAACAAATAGAACAGTTTCGCTGAGTTGTTTTGATAGAGACCGAGCACACGTCCTGCTCTTATGATACACAGACACACACTGAGGCTGAACAGGAAGGACTGTTCTATGTAAAACGAGGTCATGTGATTTTTCCAGCCAATCACAACCATAAAACATCCCATCATGACGTCGCACACCCAGCTCACCCTGTTTTATTCTGTAAGCTGATTTGCTGGCCGCCAAAATGACAGGAAGCGCTGAAAAGGGCGATATTAAATAATTATGCCCAGATTTTAAACTATATATCGCGTGATCGAAAAAATCCGATCAACATAAAAACCGTGCCGATTTCAACTTTGTCGATAATAATCGCTCAACACTAATAAATATACACTGAGCTATAATCTGTTATATTATTAAACCACCTGTCTAATATTATGTAGATCCCCTTCATGCTCATGGTGCTGAAACAGTCCTGTTGAGCCATGGGCTTCATAAGAGTTCTGAATGTGTCCTATGATATCTGATAACATTTCAGCCGCAGATCCTTTAAAGGGGTTGTCAGGTTCAAATAACTATTAATTCCTTAAGCCCCAGGTCTGAAAAGGCCTTAATGACTAACTATTTTTTTTTTAGTTTTTGCCTCCCTGCTTTTCAACTGTTGTAACATTTTTATTTTTTCAGTGACACAGTTGTATGAGGACGTTTCATGTTTTTTAATTTTTTTTCCACCATTCACATATCACACTAAATAACCAGTTAGATAAATTCTACAGGTTATTACAGTTGTGTAGAGATACCTAATATGTGTATTTTTGTGTGTTTAATGTATATTTTTTTATTGAATATATTTATTTTATTATTTTATTTTTTTCTACACTTTTTTACGTTTTGTTTTTTGTTTTTTTTTTTACTTTTTTTAATCCCATTAAAGAATAACTATTTAAAATGGCAATCAAAGGGATAAGCGCTGGGGATCAGAGGCTTTCTCCACTTTTCTAGAACTCACTGCAGAAAGATGATCTGCACCTCCACCATCTATAGTCAGTGGGCGGCCGTTAAGGGGGTTAAATAATAGGCTGCCTGTGCTAAACAAAATTAAAAAAAACAAAAACTTTACTTTGCTCCTGTGTTTCAGCTCTGGAGCTCCCTGGTCGTTTGTTCACCTTCCATTCTCCTTTGAACAGGACGTCACCACTGCAGCCAGTGATTGGCTGCAGTGGTCACCTGCCTCTGCTTATATGAGGTTAAGGTGATTTTTCTCACATCTTTTATTGCGTTTTTTTTTTTTTTTTTTTTTGCAGAAATGCACAGCACTAATTGCTATGTATTTCTGCAAAAAAAAAAAAAAAGCACCAGAAAATGCTCAGTGTGAAAGCACCCTTAAGAGCTGTTTATGTCTGAATCAGTGGCTGCAGTGGTGATGTTCTATTTGAAAGAGAACAGAAGGTAAACAAAAGACCAAAGAGATCCAGCATTCCAATAGAGGAGTGAAGGAAGGTATAGGGTTTTTTTATTTTGTTTGGCACCAGCAACTTACTATTTAATTTTTATTTAAACCAGACAACTCATTTAAGCCTTGTAAGTGTGAGGTGGAGCATCCAAGGTATGGACATCTCAATCCAATCATGTACCTGTGGGATGTGCTGGAAAAAAATCTGGACAATCCAGAGGTCATGTTAACACCTCACTTGGAATATGCTATTCAGCTCTGAACTTCATTTTATAGAATAGGATGCAATGGTGCTAGAGAGAGTGCAAATACGAGCAATCAAACTAATAAGGGGAACAGTTAGTTATGAGGATAGGTTAAAAGAATTAAACTTATTTAGTCTTGAGAAAAGACGGCTCCAGGGAGACATGATTAATTTATATTTTAAGTATAAAAATGGTCCCTACAAAAAGTATGGGGAAAAGCTATTTTACGTAAACCACCCTCAAAAGACATTCACTGTGTTTAGATTAAAAAGGATTCAATCTCCAAAGCATAAAAGCCTTTTACACCATGGAATATTATGCCTGAGGAGCTGGCACAGCAGGAACAGTTGAGGGTTTCAAGGAAGACTTAGATAACTACCTAAAACAAAAACAATAAAATTATACTTCTGTAGTTGTATAAAACTTTCAATCCAGTCTGATGGCAATTTTGGGATCAGAACTTAAATCTTCATTTATAGCAGATTGGTTCTGGCCTTTTTGGATCCGAGTCTTCATCAGTAAGGGGAAGCAAAGCTTAAATATTCCCTCACTTTATCCACATCTTTCCCACCCTTGGATGAACTTGATGGACATATGTCTTCTTTCAACTGTACTTACTAACTAACTATTTAACCTTGATCTCTTGTCAAGTTCCTCAAACAATTTTTGCAGTTTGTCAGAATATATTATCCTGCAAAATGATGTGATTTCTGTTGAAGAATCTTTTTTTTTCATAAACTGGTATTTTTGGTTTTCAACAATGTTTATGTAAGTGGTACACATCAAAGTAATATCCACAAGAATGTCAGGACCCAAGTTTTGTCAGAACATCACATTGCCTCTACCAGCTTACCTTCTCATAATACAACCTGATGCCATTTTTCCCTAGGTAAGTGACACAGATGAACATGGCCATCCACCTGATGTGATTCATCAGACCAGGTCATCATCCTCCATGGTCCAACTCTGTTGTTCACATGTCTAACGTCCACTATAGGTGCTCCAGCAAGTGGATGGGGATTATGATGGAGAGTCTTACCAGAAAGCAATTGCAAATCCACATAGGCAGCAAGTTGCAATGCACTGCGCATTCTCACATCTTTCTATGATAACCAGCATTAACTTTTTTTTATTAATTTGCGCTACAGTAGTTGTCCTATGGTTTGTAACCCATAGGTTAGCCTTCACCACATCAATATGCTTATATGTGACTAACACGGTATAAATATGTCCAGGTGTTACAAAGTTAAACTTAACTGATAACACACAATGATATCGCAGCACAGAATGTTATCTCTACTTTGTCAAAGTTTTTCTATTGCTTTGCAATAAGAGCAGATAACACAAAAAGTGCATGCATGTTGCGTTATGTTTTTGTTCTTCTGCCACTGTGAAAGGGTATACATTGCAATTTCGCTGTGGGGCTCACAATAACTATTAAAGTCTGCAGAAAGCAGATTAGGGAATTGCATATAGTACAGTACAACAGCTTGTTCCCATTAAAAATGCAGATTGTCATTACATTACATTAGTGTAACTCAGAAGATGATTTACATTGCCTGCATTTTAGAGGTTATTTTTGGAAATTCAAGTAGTATAATAAATGTAATATATAGGTTGGTTAATGTAATCTCTTTTAAGCTTAGAAGACAGATACAGTAAACTTTATTCTCCAACCAGTCTCTATTCTAACCATCTTAACATGGATCCCTATATAGCTATGCATTGGATTTGAATAATGTATTCTTTGAGCACCTGCCATGATGGCAAGGCATCAAAGGCTTTTGTACTTTATTAAAACGCATGATTGCTTGCATGTACAATTTATCCATTGTGAATAGGAGGAAATCTCTCCTTGCTTAAGTCAAGGTTTCTGTGAAGAAGGACAGATTGTGCATAGTAGTAAATGTGATTTGATAGGGCTACTTTACAATAAAATACCTAAGTCTAAGGATAGAATCTCATTATACATAACCAACTCATTTTGCTCCTAAAGAACTGCTGGTTGGAGCAGTGCTTTACTTTATAGTTATGATTAAATTATTCAGATTTGGGAAATGCCTTGTAAAACACTATCAACTTTTTGTATTAATATCTTAAAAATAAATCATATTACAAAACTACTGAAATTAACAAATATAGAATTCTATAAGTATTCTGATTGATTTTAACAGCTTATAACATAAAATTTAGTTAAAGATGAGGCCCTGGTTTAATTTAGGGTGTTCCTCATGCCCTGTTCATAATTCTCTAACTTTTAGAGTTGGCTTGATTTAATCATATAGATTACAGTATTAGTCAATATAAATAATATGCTATGTTGGATGCTGGTTCCTTATTTTACACA